>JARFIW010001117.1:3287856-3565156 GCA_036346225.1 Platerodrilus igneus | reverse complement strand
TTTGTGATATCAGTAAATATCTATGCTAAAAGTATGACCACCACCTGTCCATAAGTTCCCAGCAAAAATGTAGTTAATGATAAAAAGTTTATACTATAAGTAATAAGTGATCTTCCTCGTATAAGTAGAGCGGCCTAATTGGTGTGAGTACAAGTATACATGGTTAGTACATTTATGCTTTGTATTACTTTCCATTTATACTGGTATCTTGTTATTTAATTATGATAATTAAAGTTCATAAACCTATAGATATCTTTTTTATAGATTATATAACGAAAATATTACGAATTAGGCATTTGCGGTTAGATCCGTTAGTTACCGTTTAGTTCCTACACTTTCTGGACGGTATTCTTGGTAAACATTTATTAAGCATAGCAACAGTTAATGGCAATCCGCAATGAAACTCCTATTAGTCTTGTCAAACTCCGCTGAAATTAGAGTCTAGGGTTATTCCAGGAGTCTAAGTCCCTTGTTACGGATTAAAATGTCATCTTTTTTGGATTATAATTTTGGGATGGGGTGCGTTTGTTAACCCATAATCATTTTACCTAAACGAACCAGTACATTTTCTCAATATAAAAAAAATCTGTTACAATCCGTAAATTCAAATGACTAAAAATTGAATGATTTTTAACGTAATGAAGTAATAAATTTTCAAATATGAAATGGTACATAACAAAGAAGAGCACCAAATTTGTTGGAGGGAACTTAAGAAGTGTGCAAAGCGGAACTGACCAAACTACTGATGCATTAACAGTTTTTCTTCAGATTATCTCGTTGTAACCACCAAAACTAATAGAAACAACGAATTAAACTCTTATATCAACACTATGAAACGAATCCCACCATAAGTAAATTGTACAGATTTATTACCATAGGATCGCCATCAAGAGCACGAAGCGCCAACAATCATGTCACAATTGGAAAAATTCCACAACCAGACCGCCTTAGTTTCTATTAATCAAGGAAACCGCCTCTACGCTAGAGTTTATCACTAGTATGAGCTCTTATATGCATTTTTAAATAGGCCATACGAGATGCTTTATAATCGCACACCGGACATGTATAGGGTTTATCTCCAGTATGTACGCTCATATGTCCTTTTAGTTTTTTTACGAGATGTTTTGAAATCACAAACCATGCAGGATTATTATTTATCACCAAAATGTGAATGTGTTTTCATATGTACCTTTAGATTTCCCATATGAGCTGCTTTGTAATTGCAAACCACACATGAAAATAGTTTATCACCGGTTTCTTCCATATGAATCTTCGTTGTACATTGCAGATGCACGGTAATCACAAACCGTACACGCATATGGTTTATCACCAGTGTGTGTTCGCATATGTCTTTTTAAATTGCTCATATGAATTGCTTTAAAATTGCAAATCATACATGAAAATGGTTTATCACCAGTATGTTGTAACAATTTTATTTTTGCAGTAGGAGAATCCATTCATTAAACGTACAATGAATATTAAAATACCTTTATTAATTAAAATAAATATTCGAGTAACAATCAAACTTTTATAGTATTATAATATCAAGGATTATTAGTCGAGTTGTTTCCGAGTTCGGTGTAATTTCACAGCCACTGGCGCGCGCGTGAGAGGTCCGAGAACTAAAATCCGGAACCTCCCACCATGCAAGAAAGCAGCGAGCGCACTCGTCGATAGTTAAAAGCAGCGTCAAGATGCATTCTAAAAGAATGGCGAGTGACCTCCGAGTCGCTCTATGTTTGTGAAACACTTCCTGAGTAACGGTTAGTACCTAATCCACATTTTGTATATTCGTTATCATATTAGCTAATTTACAAAATTTATTTAGCGCAACGACACATCTGAAATCGCAACGAGAAATTAGAAAACTGCATGGATAACGTAGATATCGCACGCCACGTCGAAAATCGCAACTGTAAAATTTGAGACAACATGATCCCTTTGAAGTTACAATTTAGAAACCTTAATTTGTTGGCTACGCAATGAAAAATTATATTAGTAAATAAATTTAGACAACGGAAGATTACGTTACGAAGTAATGCTGCCGTGATCCAAGTAAGGAATCCGCTTTGCTCCTACACCTGTGTTAAAGCATGGAAAGCAAGTATAATTAGTTGCTGTTCCCGCGCTGCGGTAGTTTCCATTACATCCAAGGACAACAGCTGCTCTTGGGTTCGTAATAGAATTAAGGATTTCCTGAGTACTTCCCTTCTGAAAGTACATTATTTCATTTTGTTTGTTAGACGTACAAAAATTATTATTCAGTTTACCTGTAAATAAGCTGGTTTTCCCCAGTATCAAATTTGCTTTCACTTAGCTTCGTAAATATGTGACCACACGTGGCTTCAACGTAATTTAACAGCTGCTATTACATCACCTGTTTGTTTGATCACTATTGTCAACAATTGCCCAATGGCTAACACATGTTTAGCATTTTAGTACAACCACTATTGATTGAATATCTTGGTGATTATTTTGACTTCAAACTAAATTTAAGTTTGTTAACTTAAAGAGAAAATTTCGTATATTCATTTGTAAATGACTCACACAGATCTGATTGGGTTATAAAGAAACTCTAGCATTTTTAGTTACATAGAATTATAAAATATTTGAGTAAGGATCAGTTGATAACCCTTACTACCATTTTTGCAAGTACTTCAAATTTTTATTTTTTTATTTAATTACAATGATATTTTATTTACTGAAACAAAGAAAATTCTTATTAGTAAATTAATATTCTTCATTTAAAGTTTTTTTATTCTGATCTAGTCTGATCAGACTTGGTAAACAAAAAGCAATAAGAACTAAATTTTTATGATCCCATTATGCAGAAAATATTCTCTATACTTTTAGGTATACTTGAGGGACGCAAATAGTGTTCCCATTTTTATGTGACTTAATTATTATTCTTTCTTACAGGAACAGCGTCTTATTCTGTTAAGACAAGTTTGTGTATCAACGAAGGCGATCTCTTTTTTGGGTCTCCAAGTCCGCCCTTAGAAAATTGCTATGCCCTAAAATAAATCAATTTGGACTTGGTGGCGCCTGTTTGTTTTTTTTTGTTAAGTGTAACCCTCCATAGATTTCGACTTACCCCCCCATTGCTCATTGCTCTACCCCAGGAATAGACCCCTAGCTACGTCGGAAGACTTCGTGGAGCTGGTGTAAATATAGAGGGATAAGAAAATATCGTTTCACTAGCACCCATGTGTGAGGCTGGCCAGGAAAAATGTAGCAATGTGTTCTCATATGTATTTTTAGATTAGTCATTTGAATAGTTTTGTACTTACAAACTGTACATGAAAATGGGTTTTCATTAAAATGTGTTTTCATATGTATTTTTAGACTTTGCTTTCGAGCTGTTTTGTAATTACAAATCATACATAAAAATGGTTTATCCTCGGTATGTGTTATCATATGCATTTTCAAGTAGCCCATTACAGATGTTTTGAAATCACAAACTGTACATGCATATGGTTTATCACCAGTATGTGGTCGCATATGTATTTTTAAATCACTCGTTTGGTATGTTTTGTAATTACAAACCATACATGAATATGGTTTATCACCAGTATGTGTTCGCATGTGTCTTTTCAAATCCCCCATTTGGGAAGCTTTAAAATTGCAAACCGTACATGAAAATGGTTTATCGCCAGTATGTGTTCTCATGTGCAATTGTACATGTGCCTTTTGAGATGATTTGTAATTACAAACCATAAATGAATATGGTTTATCACCGGTGTGTGTTTTCATATGTATTTTTAGATTAGTCATTTGAATAGTTTTGTACTTACAAACTGTACATGAAAATGGGTTTTCATTGAAATGTGTTTTCATATGTATTTTTAGACTTTCCTTTCGAGCTGTTTTGTAATTACAAATCATACATAAAAATGGTTTATCCTCGGTATGTGTTATCATATGCATTTTCAAGTTGCGCATTTCAAATGTTTTGAAATTACAAACTGTACATGCATATGGTTTATCACCAGTATGTGTTCGCATATGTATTTTTAAATCACTCGTTTGGTATGCTTTGTAATTACAAACCATACATGAATATGGTTTATCACCAGTGTGTGTTTTCATATGTTTTTTTAGTCTACTCATTTGAATTTAATTCTATTAGTTCCAATTGATCTATTTCATCAAACAGTTCTACACCAAAAATCAAATCCATAATAATCTTTCACAACAAAGCTTGAACATCAGACCGGCAAATTGTAAACAAGAACTGAACATAACCTCAACCTGTAGGGTAAGGGCACGGTAAGGGTTACATAAAACACACTTTACCTAAAGTTACACTTAAGGTGACAATTTGATGCGGTGCAGTTGCACTTACGTTGTAAGTGAATCTTAGTTGTGTAAGTGTAAGCGGTGCAGTTGGCCCTAGGTCTTTCAAAATCTCATGGGCTGTGAGATGCGCAATGAAGTAAGCGAGAGGTATCGTATAAAAAGAAAGATCAATACAATATAAGTAAAATCTAAAAACATTCAAATTCCGGATGCGTATTCTGAATTAACTCAACTGCTTTGCTATGTGGATTGCATAACCAGTAATTTATCAACATAATATAAATTATAAAAGTACAATGTTTGTATGCGGAACCTGTAACCTTTTTGGTGTATTGTTTATTGTTCTATTCGTGTGTCATGTTTCTGTGCGTGTGTGGATAAAAATAGACAGGCTAAATTTTTTAAAACTCTTGGCAGCCAAAATACTGTTCTCTTATTATTTTTTAAGAATGCATATTTCATAGAATCATAAAATTGCTACCACAATCCTCAAATTGGCCCGCATTAGATTTAGGACTTCTCTTATTAATTTTCTTCCGTCTGAAATAATTCGTTCGACAGTGTTTAGTCCAACTCCAGTTGCTGTTGCTACTCGTTTTTGTAAATTATTCGTAGGGATGACAGGCATTCCATTCTTTTCTTTTCATATAAACTTTACACACTATAAATAATTTGTCTTCCTTGACTATGAATTGTTATCTTGCGGTTACTTATTGTAAAATTAAAATTGAAACCTTCATTATACGTACAAATAAAGAACTAGACTGAGTTGCAGTAGTTTTGAAAAAACTGGTTGAAGTTGAATCAAAGCTGAAATCTCATAAATTATAATCAAAAACAATAATAGTGAACTACAAATCTTAATACGCAACAGCTGAGTTGTAAATGCTTTTAGGACGCACTTTAACGTAAATAACTTAAATTGGTTTCTGCGCAACAGCCCATGAGGTTTTGAAAGACCTCTACTATTATTCTTTCCTCAAACACTCATTGGACAGGAATATTCATATAATAAAACGCAAGAATAACTGTATTGTACATAAATGGACTATGAAAGAACACAAATGCAGTATTTATATACAGCAAATTGCTTATAATGAAGCATGCTAGTTTTCTAGTTTCTCTACAAATCAATATTATAACGTATAGATTATTTTTATTTTTTAAAATTCATCTCAACAGAATATTCAGTCCCATAAAATTATTTAACATCTAAAGTTTCATGTTCTTCGAAAATAAAAAATAAACGTTCCTAAAAACCCGAAATATAAATTCGTTTATTCCAAGTTCAAGAGAAGTCACAGGATAACTGTGTATCCGCTGCTCTTAAGGTACACCTCGTATTGTTTGTTTCGTTAGACAGCGTCAGCTTTAACGGAAAACAAGTTAGTTAAGTTTTAACCACCAAGGAATCAAAATGCGTTTCCTTAGTTCCTTGGCGGCAATTCTTAGAATAGCTGTGCTCATGGCACACAAGTGTAATTAAGTCAAGAACATTAACTAATGGTTAGTATAATCCTTACCTGAAAGGTATAGGTAATTTTATTATCTTTCAGCGCAACTAAATTTAGAAAATAAATATATGCAAAATTACACAACAATATGAAATATTCATAATTTCTACAGAGGATGTCACCTTTAGGCACGACAAAAATTCGGAAATAATGGAGATATAGATTGATTAATAAAACCGGTATTCACGCTTTACTCAAGATGCTACCATTTAGCGATGCAGTTTATTGAACCTGTTTGACACGCGCAAGGACAAATGTTCAACGTGATAGTTGGAATCCAGAATGCTGTTAGGGGCACTTTTCGGGTTGCAATCTGAAGATGGACCCTCACGTTATTGAAAGGTTTATTATATGCCATAAGATATAAACAGAATAGTGAGTTGTTCCAAAACCATTTTCTTTTGATTATCAAACTAAACGACTATCGCTAAAACTCTTATTTTATGCACGAACTTCCTTTAATTAAGACTAATAAATTAAACATTTATTTACAAGATATATTATCTCATTCGTGTTAAATACATTTTTAGAAATACAGTTACTTGAAATATGATTAAGTGATCAATACACAATTTAGATACTAATGAAATAAAATGAATATATGATCTCTTTTGTGAATCGAAGGTACCAGATCTGATACCTCCGACACCCCTTCATATTTTTCAGAAATGTTAAATTCAAGTAAAAATTTTAATAATGACTAATTTGAAAATTAAATTTTATTTGATTTCGTAAAGATAAATTTTATTAGTAATAGATACACTTAATTGGGTTATCTTTATTATTCTTTTAGCATTAATCAATATAAAGATGTTCAAGCTGTACAATACCTCTCACGAAAGTTGATCCTAAATTAGAAAAACTGGTTCGAGACGTCAATTCTATTATTCAAAGAATCAGTTATATTACTACCACATTTATAGTTAAAAAAAATACCATATAGTCGGATTTAAATTAATTATAGATAGATAGCAATACATAATTATGATGAGGTGCTTTGAAACACGAACAGTGTCTCCTTTTATTATGTGTATTAGTATTCTCCTATAAGAGCGAGGATAAGCATGTAGGAACAAAAACATTTTCCTTACGAAACGTTAACACACTGAGAGGTTTCTATTTTTCCCCTTTAGTGTTTTCTTGTTAAAGATAAAATTTAATAAAGTAGTGGCTCCATATAATATCCGTAAAAGAAAGACCCCCCCCCCCCCTGAAAGTCTTTTCAATCAACCGCGTGAGTTAGAATTCCAAGTTAGTCCGGAAGGTTCCAAAGGTCATAATTAATACGGATAAACCTACAACTTTGTTTAGACCTCTGCGAACGTAGCGGTGGTGGATAATAGTTACATCATTCATCAAAGTTTAGTGTTCTGACTTGCTAAATTTTTCTCTAAGCACACGTCACAATAATACAGAACCATTTGTGCAAGGACCATGTTTTTTTTTGTAATAATCCGTAACATTTCATTTTATCTTATTTAATATAATATTAAAAAATAGATTAACTTAATAGGTATATGCCAAGGCTACTCCTATATATGGAAATAAATTGCAATATATATATAATTTAAAATATCTATCTGTTTATCTTATCACTTCCAATGAGGAAATTCATGTGTGATCCGCTACGCATAAAATGAATTATGTTTAATGAAAATAAGTTCATTTGTGGTTTTTCATACTAAATCAATATTTACAATACATAAGTTAACATTAAACTTTATTCATTAAATTTTAATATCGATTACAAAATTGTGTGGCGTTTTATTTAAGGTTTAATCTCAGTTCTATACTCTCTTTGATGTGATGGCCCATTTACTTAAAGAGGCCGGCGACACACAGATGTAGTAGTAACTTTTGTAAAAAATGTGGAAAACAGAGTTTTAGAATTTGTTTTAATTTGAATCTAAAATTCTTAACTTTAACTGTGCCTGTGTCTGGCCGGATTTTTTCTTAAGCACTTGAGGCTGTTTGGAGGTATAATTTTGTATCTTCCATTCAAGTTCCGTATATATTTTCATTTTGAGAAACAAATTTAGGATGAAATGGAAATGTGGACATCAATCTTCATCTGGTGAAAAAGATTTGAATAATTTTCCTTCTTCAGATAGTCGCGTTAATAATTGCTTTTTTTAATTATATCCAACCTGTAACTGCTGAAAATGTTCGGCGAATACGTTTAAAAGCAAAGAAAAAAACTTCGTAAACTCTCCCTGTATGTTTGTTGTGGTTTGTTTAACATTTTTCTTAATCTTCTTTGGGAATTAAACCACTCATAGTTTTTAAAATCAACTTTATTTACGTTTCGATCCATGACTTAGGATCGTTGTCAAAATAATAAAAACTTCAAGTTTGACATTTATGACATAAATTGAAGGTGACTTTGATTTATTGATGTTCGAAATATTTGGTTTGAGTACACTAAACAAAAATTTTTAAAGTTTAAAAGAATGATTGCCTTCAATTTGTGTTGCAGCCTGGGACCGACTTTTTTTAGGGTAGCCAATACGCTTAACGTGAAATCAGCTGATTAATTTTTATTGGTGAATTTTATATAAATTCAATAACTTGGATTGGAAAACATTTTTTAACATGTTTCTATTTATACAATTGAGAGGATAGTTATTAAAGAAGTGTGCGATTGCGTTACTGTAAGGCTTAAGCAGTGTTTTTTTTATATTTATATTGAGGGGGAAATTCATTATGATTTAAGCTATCTTTTTGGTAGATTTTAACATGGTTCTAAGACGACCCTATGGCGGGTTTACACTTGTCAGACCAATGTTGTTCTATGAAGATTGTATACGGTTCTGAGGCGACTTTAAGACGGGTTTACACTTGTCAGATACCAATATCGTTCAATGAAGATTGTATATGGATCTGAGGCGACCCTATGTCGGGTTTACACTTGTCAGATACTAATATTGTTTAACGGAGATTGTATGGTTTTGAGGTAACCATATTGTGGGTTTACATTTGTCAGATACCAATGCTGTTTTACAGGGGTTGTTAATATGCTTATTTTTATGTAATTAATTATTTTATGTATAAATAGAAATCATATATGTAGGCTGTATTTCATGTTAATATCGCAAGGAAAACCCAAGAAAAACTTGCAATGCTACCTAGATATTGTGAGCATTTGATTTTCATTTGTTATTTCTTTTGTTATTTCTTTTAGTAATGGAATTCATTGTTTACTGAAAGTCACGGATTCGTTTGCAACGCAGTTATTTTTATGTAGGGTTATATAAGCAGCTTCTTTAATTTTGCGTTTTTGGCGGTTTTCTTCTTTGTCGATAATTTTTGCGTCCTCCCATTTTATTTTATGACTGGAGTCCCATGCATGTTGGCAAATCATGGATTTTTCAAATTTTCTATTTTTTATATAAGATTTATGTTCTTTTTATCGAACTTCAAATGGTCTGGAACTTTCCCCTATATAAAACTTGTTACATTCGCACGGTATTTTGTAGATGCAGTTTTTTGAATTTTGTATTGCGTTTTTGGGTTTTGTTTTTGTTAATTGTGCTCTTAGTGTATTGTTGGTTCTAAATACCGTTTTAATTTAAAATTTGTTTCCTATTCTTTGGCTTTTTTCTGAGAATCCTTTTATGTATGGTATTGATAGCATTTTTTTGGTGTGTATCTTTGTTTTTGTTTTCTTTTTCTTTATTTTTAGGATTTTTATTCATTTCTTTTTCTATTATTCTTTTAGGATATTTGTTTTTTATTAGTGTACATCTGATTAGGTCTTTCTCTTTCTTTAAAATTTCTTCGTTTGATGATATTAATTTTGCTCTATCATACATGATTTTGATAATTACTAGTTTGACACAGTGTGTGTGGTTTGAATCGAAGTTTAAGTATCTGTTTGTGTGCGTTGGTTTTCTGTATACTGATGTATTAATTGTTGTATCGTTTTTGCTAACTAGAATATCTAAAAACGGAAGTTTCCCATGTTGTTCTAATTCATATGTGAATTTAATAGTTGGTTCTATTTCGTTAATTGACTGTACAAAGTTTTTAATTAGTTCTGCATTATGAGGCTAAATAGCATAGACATCATCTACGTATCTCCACCAGATTAGTGGTTTCAGTTCTTGTGTGAATATTACATCTTTCTCAAATTCCTCCATGAATATATTGCTAAAGATTGGCGATAGTGGACTTCCCATTGCCATTCCGAAGCTTTGTTTGTAGAATTGATCATTTATTTGAAAATATGTGGTATTGACGCATAAACTAAGTAATTCCATAATCGATGATATACTTAGTTTTGTTCTTTCTTTAAGGTTGTCATCTTTTTCTAGTTTGTTTTTTATAATATTAAGCGTTTTGTTTATAGGGACATTTGTGAAGAGATTTACTACATCAAAACTTACCATTGTGTGTGTATTTTCAATTTTTATGTTTGATCATTTTTCTAAAAGGTGTTGGTTGTTTTTTATGAAAGAAT
Source organism: Platerodrilus igneus (assembly GCA_036346225.1). Classification (NCBI taxonomy): domain Eukaryota; kingdom Metazoa; phylum Arthropoda; class Insecta; order Coleoptera; family Lycidae; genus Platerodrilus; species Platerodrilus igneus. The sequence continues at coordinate 3,554,884 of JARFIW010001117.1, read as the reverse complement.
CTGTTTTGCCTGCTAATGGATTTATAATTTTTAGGAGAAATTTTGCTAAATTATGGCATGGTGAATCTATGGAGCTTACGATATGTCTTAAAGGAATGTCTTTTTATGAATTTTTGGTAGACCGTAAAAGTGGGGTGGTTTACTGTAACGTGGGACCAGTTTACTTCTTTCTTTGTCTTCGAATTCATTTTTAAATTTAAATAGAGTTTTGTATATTTTATTTTCAATCGATTTTGTTGGGTCCGTTTCTAAACTGGTGTAATTCTCAGTGTTCAATATTTCGTTGACTTTTGTGTTGTAATCGTTTTTATTCATTATTATTGTTGCATTGCCTTTGCCAGCAGGTAGAATTATAATTGAGTTCTAGTTTTTTAGATTGCGAATTGCTTTTATTTCGTTATTACTTACATTTGGCGTTATTTTGTGATTCTTTTCTATTTCGACTTGCATCGTACTCTAAATTCGTTTGCTTGATCTTCTTCGAGTTGGTTTGCTGTTTTCTCAATACAGCTAATTATTTCAAAGGTAGGTATTGATTTTGGTGTTACTGCAAAGTTAGGTCTTTTGATAGAATTGATTTTTCTGTGTCGTTAATAGTTCTGCTTGATAAATTTATCACGGTGTTTAGCATGGTGTTGCTGTTTTCTAACGTTTTAGTTTGCGTGTTATTTTTCTCTATAAATAGCTTATTAAATTTCTTTATGTGTATTTCTTTTTGTTTGGAAAATACTGATTCGTAGTAGGTTTTTGCACTAACGAGAATTTTATCAAAATCATATTTTGTTACCTTTATTCTTATGAAATTTATAATGCCCTCAATATCTTGTTTTAATTTATAAATAATGTGTAGGTGGTTTTGTAGTCTTTCCCTCATCATACTGTAACTTGCTCTTTTGAGAATCCTTGATAGTTTATTACTTCACACACATCTTTTAAAAAGAGTTTGGGTTTACATGCTTATCCGTTACTTTTATTAATGATCTTGTAAAAATACTTTGTTTATCAATCTGATTAGTAGTTATTATATCTGTCCACCACACCAATTGATCATAAATAAATACACTTAATTTGAAATTCATAAAATATCTCGCAGACTTTATTAGATGTGATGGATACTATATTAAATATATTTTATGACTATCAATTATAACGAAGTTACTACTTTGTTTTGCACTAAGTTCTTGCCTAAGTAGATCAAAAGCATTTCTATTATTAGCACCCTGATCACACATTATGCTCCTTTCTCCCAGATATAGGGCCATAGGTAAGATAATACCCATAACGCATCTTTTAAGTGTATAACAACCCTTTGAGATACAATACTAGAGCATAGTTTTGCTACCGTCTGCATTTTACCAGTATTAGGAAGTTTTTCATAGTCTTCGATACAGCCTAAAGAGGCATTGTATGTTAAATCTTTCTTTTACTTTAATTTCATCCGGCAATACTACACATTGGCGCTCGCTAACATCCACTGTTTTAACTTTCTGCTTAAGTCTGCTGATCAAGTTATTGTTTAATCCAGGTTTTAAATTGCATATCCTAATCCAAGGACGAATTGTACCGGATGATGGAAGAATGAATCCTAAAGTGTTTTTCATATACTTGTAGCTACCTGAAGATTTATAATACAATGACAATGACAATTGCCCAGAGTCGCCCCCTGTCTTTCTTATAAAATATTTCCATCATTATTAGGACCACGCATGCTAATTAGCTTGTCAATGAGAGATGAATTACCAGGTAGAACAGGGTCGTCATTTTTGATGACTAAGACATCATTTTGATGGTCAGAATGACGACAAAATGACCTGGAATACACATAAATATGTTGTTACGGGACTGTTTGACACTACGACATCAAGGGACAAAAGGATTGATATACTTAAGTTGACTAGCTCTATTCGGCGAGGGGTGGGTCTGACACAAGTCGTAATTTGGGCGTCTAACAGCCCTAATCCGTAGTAAGCGGTAAAAAGGGCAGACTAGAGATAGGTTTTAACGATAATAAAATCGGGTGGGCACCACCAGTAATGACACTATGCTAGCTATAATCAAAAGAATCTCGTTACTAGTCGAGTAAGTTCTTTAGCACTTGGTAATAATAATAAAAGAAAAATATAGAGTAGCTCACGGTGTAGAATGCTCTGATTTGCCCTACTTGCACATGCAATCTTCAGAGAAATGATACACCTTATCTTCGGTTACTGGCTTTATTTCTACACATAGCTGCAAGGATTACATTAATTAACACAGATATATACATTTGAACAAGCATACGGCGCCTACTAGTACGCCCTAAACGCAACAAATATAAACAATAACTTACTACTAAATCGACGTTCGCACTGGCCAGAGCTATCAAAATAAACTCTTATATACAACTTATATTTTTAAACAAAGTAGGGATGGATGCACCTAGATCTCACGCTGATGCGGCTAACCAATTTGACGACGTAGGGTATGAACTGCAACTCGAAGTATCATGCGTTCTAAGCCGGGTGCATGCAAAACCTGTTGTATCTAGGTGGGTACTAAACGTAGGACTACTTGAATAGGTTTGCTTTACAAATGTTATAAAATTGCGTTCACGAGACAAATTACACCACGGCTATATTATTTTGAAAAGGCTCGCAACTTTACAGTTATAAATGCTAACAGTGCGTACACATCTATTTCTATCTTACGTGGCAGACGGGGCAGCGAGGATAGAGTGGATATATGACAAAGCGCACTTCTCTAATTTTGGCTCCACTGACACAGGTTGGCAACAACAGCTTATAGTTTCGGGGAACAAAATAGCTCAGTGCCAACGTGCGGAACTAGTCTGATCACTCAGTAAAAATAGTAACAGTTCAACGCTTACCTTGTGGGGTAAATCAAGCCACTGTACATCGTGAGTAGGAGTCGTGTACGTTTTAACAAACTACCAACAAGCGTCATTACGGGGTGAGTGCTGTTCCCAAGTAGATTGGACAATTACGGCCTACGGCATACGTAATTTAAGGTCCTTTCTCTTCGTTCAAATAAGAAATTCCCAATATGGATTTGTATTCTATATATATGGATATAGATAACGACAAATAAAAGTGGACATGAGTAGACCTACAACAGATAGATTAACACCCCCAAACCATAAAACCTAACTTGACACACTTCCAAAAAAATCTGACGTTACTTAATGTCAATTCATCGCTTGCCTTAAAAATTAATATCGGAAGAGCGTCATTTACTGCGCTTTCTAAACGATTGTAATATAATAGATGATTATACAAACGGAACGTTACAATGTCACATCCAAAATGACGTCATTATGGCTTTAGAAATGACGTTATATGAACATCATCTTTACAAGCCAAAATAACGTCATAATAAACTACAAGGTGTCTTAAAATGAACGTTTCTTTACCATGTAGAGTTTTAGGCTAGAAATGTTGTGCAGATTTGTGTTTAAAATGTATTTGTCCGGTACTGTAGTATTGTTACCCTACTATGATGGTCTGTGCACACAAAAAATATATAATAAATGTCATCATAAATGCATTTTGCATATATAAAACCGAGGATCTCCGTAGCTCATCAACATCACACTGTAAAGATCAAATACATGAAATATAATTTTATTCAAATAAATATTTATTTAAAAAGAGTAGAAATGAATAAGATAATGTCAATAAACAATAGTAAAAACTAAAATACATGTTGTGCAATGCCAATGTTATTAACTACTACTAGTAATTATGAGCCTAATACGTTAAGAGCTAACTTCTATTCATTTTTGTTAAATGATATTATAATTTTAAATTTTTTTATACAAACAAATGTATGGTTGCAAGACCAGCTATTAATAATATAATAATTATCTGTATTTAATACATAGACATAATTTTAGTTATAAAGGAATATCAGAGAAAACATAATTTGTGAACAAGTGTTAAAAGTTACATATTCCAACCAAAATCAATAATATTTTTCAATACTTTAGTTACCTAACAAAAATTAGTTTCAGCACACAATTGCTTTCTTCAAATTTTCACATACCACTTAATAAAATTAAAATACATTCACTATGCTTACTTAAAATCACAGCAGTTAGTATTATACCATCCTTGACATTTATAAATAATATTAATCGTTAATTTCATTGATAAAACACCAATCCAATTATACATAAAGTTTTCTCTACAAATGTTAAATATTGATTGAAATATATGCTTTAGTCATCAATTTATTTACAAATTAGGTACAACTAAGTAGACGCATCCACCAAAGCAAAGTTAAATTAATTCTTAATATCAACTAGGCCTCCATAAGGTTGATTTGTGGAATTATCTCGATGTTCTTGTGTAGTGTTGTTTATAATAGTAAAATGAGTATTTTATGTAATTTGTGGAATAAGTCATAAATGTAAATAATATTAACGTTAAGAAAAACTAATAATTTCACCAATTGTAGGAGTAAATCGACTATTTTACAAAAGGTCAATAGCGAGCACACGGTATATAAATTATATTTAATTTCATGCATAAGTAAGAAGCTCATTTACAATAATTAGATAATATTTAACTAAAATAAAAATGTGTACGTCAAATGATATGTTTAAAGTTAAGTTTATAAGTTCAAAATTAAATAGAAACGAGTAAGAGATACGGTTGTAAACGCAACAAATTGCATTAATATAAACACATTATCGGGAAAGATAGATAAACTGGCATTCTAGATATTTAATAATTTCGTCAAAAATGTGAACGAATGAATAAGAAAACGCATTGTAATACGTGATTTTTAGAAAGTGAATACGTGACTAGAAATTATATTTACCTGAAAATCCAACATATTTCAAATAACAAACAATAAGCAGCAGGCGGTTCGCTATACGATAAGCCTTGAACTATAAACGACACAAATATGATGTACGTGACAGAATTACAATGGATGTTTGAAAATTCTAAGAGGATGCTATGATATATTGAATGTAGACGTCGTGCTGAATAGAACGAAAGTACAACAATTGAAACCAGGAAATTTGAGAAATCACAAGGTTCTACAGAGATAGGTGGAAATAACAAACATTTATCAATAAACACGCGATGCGCGCCAATTAGAACGTTGGTAGGTGGAGCTTATAAATAGGATATGAAACTCGTAAGTAGACAGTATGTCTTCAACAAAGGCACGAATCACGTAGATTTAAAGTGAAAATAAAGTAAATAATTTATTATAAGTAGAAATTTGAAGGTGCCAATATGTCCAACAAAGAGTATGCCGTTTTTATGCGTAAATGTAAGATAAACTATTAATTGTATTTTATTTTAAATATTTAACAAATTTAGGGCTTCTAATAAACGTCCAAGAAAAGTATTTGATTAAACATCCAAGAAAGGCATTCGAATAAACCTCCAAGAAAAGTAAACAGTTTCGAATAAACGTCCAATAAAAGTATTTGAATAAACATCCAAGAAAAGTAGTTGAATAAAGATGCAAGTAAACGTATTTGAATAAAGATCCGAAAAAAGAGTCCGTCTGGATAAATACTCTAAAGGCAGATTTAAATGTACTTCTAAATAAATTATTATATGGAATAAACGTGAAGATACTCAAAGTTACTCCAGAAATCGAAGAGTAAAAATACAAGCAACCAATAATCCATCATTCTGGTAAATCAAGTGAAGCAGATCGAGCCGTAACCATCAAGAAATGCTAACCACAGACACTCTGAGCCAATTCCAGTGACGAGCAAGAAAAAAACAGGCTAGAGATCTTAAAATTTTTATTAGTTAAAGACTGTTTCAATTTTAATATTTGTTAAATAAAATATATATCTGTAAGAGTCGACTAAAAGGTCATTTGAGAATTTGAAAATAGAAAAAAGCATCTTTGAACGTTCGAAAGGTACTTTAGAGTAATTACTAAGATATTTTTACTGGCTTGCAGGAAAATTAAATTTGGTGAATGTGAATAATTTATTCAGGGGCTAATTTTTGAATTGACACAAAACTGTACATATTACCAATCATTATACTATGAAATTTTGGATTGCTTTATTTAAATTATTTCAACAGATAGAGAAAAAGGGATTTCATAGCAATATTAATTGAGCACCAACCGTGAAGTAGGGCATGTTGTGTTTTTGAGATAGCCAATGCAGAACAAATTATAGAAAATTTAAAGGGGTTCACAGCAATAATAATAATTACGTCCAATCAAAGGCTATTTCACAGCAATAATAAATGGTACGTCCAATCGTGGGGATTTCACAGCTATCAAAATTACAAACAATCGTGGGGCATATCATAGCAATTTTAATGACGCCCAATTGTGGGGATTTTACAGCAACATTAATAACACCTAACGTAAGGGCGATATCACAGTAATATATACAGCAACATTTTCTAAAATTTCTCTATTATGCAATATTGCGGTCTATCCACATACTATATTGCTTATGAATAAATACATTTAGGGTTTGATATTATGCGATACATAGCGTTCTAATATAATGAGCATTATTTCTTGCGATCTTTAAAACTTGCTTCTACGTACGTTCCTTATCGTAGGATAAACCAACGAGACGCAACGAAATCAGTTATGTTTAAGTATCAGACGAGTAAGATGGACTTTGTAATCTTGAAGCACGACTTGCGAATTGCTTTAAGAATTTTGTATTAGATAGGATGAATGTCCTACAGGAAATCTAACTATCCGTTCTAACTAATGGTTTGTATAAAATAAATACAAGAATTTTATTTAATATCATTTTTACAACGCATTTACGCATTAACTTCTTTAGAACTTACATTATCATGGTTTTATGTTATTAAAGTTTTACATTATTTAAGGATTAACATCTTTGAACGTAATATTATCATGATTTTGTGTTGCTAAAGTTTTACATAATTTTTGAATTAACTACATAACAGGTTTATCTAACGAAGCATCGTGCGTTGTTCTTTTATAAAGAGTAATATCAGTTTTATGACAGAAATTATGAAAATGATTTAAGATCTTATGCTTTATTCTTATGAAGCTCATCCCAAAGCCTAGATGTTCGTGGAACATATGAATTTTATCCGTTTCTGGTTTGTTTAAAGAAAAGATTTCTTCATTAGACCGGTAAGTCAAATCTGTTACCTTGTTTGCCGAACTGAAAACACTTGCATAACGTCTGATTATCAGTAGAAATTTCCTTTGGTTGGAGTTTTGTTTTCAAGGATGTTATAAGTATTCTCAATATACATATAATTAAACGTTCTAGAACCAAAACTATCATAAAAGCTTTATTAAATGTAGTGAATTTTTAGTACTTTTTTCTAAAGGGTAACCATATGATAGTTGTCAACTTTTGTTTCCTTATGTAGTAAATTTGATTCTTAAATTTCTTGCTATAGTTGTTAAGGGCAACTTTGTATTAGTCATATGTTTATATTAAAAAGTATATCGGTAAATGAAATTTGAAGTAGGAACTTAGTTTTAAAAACTCACTTGTAAATTTGTATGGTAGGCGATCTGACCTTCATATTTGAATCACTGTTAATTACGTTGATACCTTAAAGATCTAAGATTTGATAATTGATTTAAGAGTGACCATCAAATATTTTGTCATTTTTCATCTAATGTAAAAATAATTCTTTTTGATAAACTAAACGTTTAACACCTCAGACTTATTAAATTTAATCTTCGAATTTTTTTATTTAAACGTACAGAGAATATAGATTCGAATTAGTTCAGTAATATTTAACCTAAATTTTCCAAGAACTGCGGAAATGAAAATTTCCGTATGTACACACTACAAGCATTTCTATTACAATTTTGGTTTATTCAATGATGAGATTTGTTGAATTACTAATATAGGGTTTTTATGCAACTACATATTTTTTAATGAGGCGATTTTGATGTACGTGGGTGTTTACGTTGAAATCTTGAAACCTTGAAAGGTTCACCTAAATATTATTACATATTTCATTATTATTTCGAAACATAAACTGCAGTCCCCTTTGTATTATAATAACTTATTTTTATTTTAAGCATTCCCTCTTCATGGTCAATCTTTTGTTATTAGAGATATTTACTTTAGGGTTCCTACACAACACTTTACTAAAATTGCAGAAGCACAAACATTCACAAACAATATAATAAGATAAAGAAAAATGCAACTTATTACAGTATTAGATCAAAAATAAAAATCAAAGTTTCAACTTACATCAAATAATTTTATCTTTTACCGTTTTTACTTCTTTATAAATGTCCAATTTATCTTCAATTCATATAAATTGTGTCCTTGTTGTACAAATAATAAATTATACCTTTAAATTGATTAAACTGGAAAATTACTACTTCTAACGATTAAACATTATCAAATTCAAAAACAAGCAAATTTCCGAATAAATTATTTAAATAATTTCATAAACTCAGAAACATGTGGTACAAATCATTTGTTATTCTAACCTCTATTTTCTGGTGCTCTGGAAAGAACTCCAGATTTGTCAGCTCTCCAATACTTTAAACTCCAAACAATACAAATATTAATGCTCCACCAATAACGATTGTATCCTCATACAAATTAATAATAAAATTTACGTCACGACCTGATTGTTAAACTTTGATTAACTTATACTAGATTTTCTCTAGCGGTAAAACCGTAAAAGAGAAGAAACCCTAAAAATACTACTCCACTACTTAAATAATTTCAACAAATGTAGACCTACTTACAATTTTTCCAAAATTGGCAAATACTAAATTATTGCAGACACTTTATAATAATTATAAATACTTTTAACTTACACTAGTTCTTATTAATCACCGCAGTATTTTTAAATAACTTCGTGTGTCGACAGAGTACGAGGAATGATCTCTTTTAAACTACACTCTTTGTATTTATAACCTAACTCCAGATTACAACCACTTAACATCATTCCAGAATTTTACAATTCTCCAAAAATATTAATACTGCTTGAAATCAAGAAAACCGCTCTAATGAGAATGGTTTCAGAAGACACCAATTTACCAAAATAGTGCTTTGTTTCTTAGCAAAATGTGAGCGTGTGTGTCTTGGCGCGTGTATTGATGTGATATTGAAATAAACGATCTTTGTTCTATTTTTAGCAACACTATTCAACTGTTCAACTTTCGTTGGTGGCGTTAACCATTTTTAGACCAAGTAGAGGTCGAGCTTGATTTTTAATTAACTATTGAGCAGAAGGCTTACATAATAGGCGACGATAGTCTTTCAGTGTTTAATGATCTTAATTCAGCGGTAATGAATGAATCCTATGTACGAGTATGCAACTAACCGACCGAGAAGCCCGCAGACAAATAGCGTGTACGTAAAAACACCACCTCAACCAGCATCCCTCGAATAAATCTTCCGAATGTATATTACAAACAAATATCAGTATAAAAGTAGCTTCAAAAGTTATGGTACATCACTTCTTTTTGTTTCTCTTTTTAAGATGTAACCCGCAATACGAACGGACCAGTAGGAACAGAACGAAATGCTCCCTTGTAATTACGAGGTGACAAAGGAAGTGGATAGGAAGAACAAGAAAACGAATGTCGCGCTAAAACTAGTCGGAAATTGGCGAGGGTAGGTGGTCTAAAAGACTAAATGACAGTACACACCAACCAATTCACTTTTCTCGTCGAGCACCTGTACCTGCAAGCATAAATAAACCCAAAACGCACATAAACTATGACTAATAAATAGTTGCCAATAATTTGAATAGCAAAACAAAATTTAATTGTACGGACCAAACATCGGTGTCCTCCCCTTCTTAAATACTACTTACATCTAGTAATAAGTAACTCGGAGGGTGTTTTCGAAACAGACGAACTAGGCAAGTATACGCTCCCTAAAATATTGCCGCATAATTTAGGATAACAAACTAAGTGGATTTAACCACCGTAATTAATAATTATGTGTTGGCACAGCAAGCAATCAATACTACTCATATAAACTTGCTTACTAAGTTGATGCAGATCGAATTTGCTCTGACTAGATACTGAAACTCATAAATACTTGAAACCCACACATACGTACAATAACCTATTTAAAGATGAAACAACAATTATAAAATAAATGTTAGTCTATAGAGTTACTCTTAATATTTTAGAATGTACGCAAACTCCTTGCCATTCATGCCCGTTTGCACCGCATTAATTAACTACGAGTAAATGCTAAGTACGGCTTAAATTTAAAAATTGTGTTGCACCGCATGCAAAATACTTGTTAACTCCTACTTAAAATAAACCGTGGTTAAGGAAGGATTAAAATTTAGTACGAATTTGCGCGTGCGCATTTGATATAAGTGTAGTTGACATTTATTGAAGTTATAACTATCAGCTGTTAGATTTTACATAATTTTGATAAACTTTTTATTAATAATGGATTTGGTGGATGGCCTCGAATTTTTAGAAAATGATCTAGACTTATTAGAAATTATTGACGTAGGTTCCCAAAATTTCAATACACCAGATCAAACAAATTTCACGAATTGGATGAATATACATTTTTTAGAAGATATAGGTTAACAAAAGGAACAGCTTTCAATGTTTTAAGTTTAATTGAAGAACGACTTGAATATCCAAATGACGTAAGTACATTTATGGTTCATAATCATAAGAATACTTTACAAAATTGAGTATTTTAGAAATAACAGCATTTCACCCATGAATCAATTACTAACTGCATTGAGATTTTTCGCATCCGCAAAACATTTGTCGACCAGTTGCTGATTGTATGGGAATGCATACATCTACAATTTCTAGGATAATGGTAAGGGTGTTGGTTGAGGACCACAAAATACCTTTAAGTATATCATAAAGGGCCTGGAAAAAACTTGTCCTAACAGTTGCTATGGCAATTTTTATGTATTATGTCGCGGTTGATGTTAGTTTTTTGTACAATAATTATAGAGCCAAATAAATACAAGATTTACTACTGATATATCGCATTACTTATTTATTCATGCACTCTAACCAACAGGTTATGGGCCCAGGCCAGAACCAATAATGTAGTGATGAATTTTGCACATTAAGTAAAACGATTTGAATGTCAGAGTTGTATTAGTTAAAAATATGGCAGTAAGTTATTTAACCAGTGTACCACGATTGTTAGGCCGAGAAAATTACCAGGATTGGTCTTTCGCGGTAGAAAATGTGTTTGTTCTCAAAGGCTTATCAAATTGCCTTGTTGGAACTGAAAATGATAAGGAGCTTGTTGAAAAAGCCAAAACAAAGCTAATTTTGACTTTGGATCCCTCCTTGTTTATGCTCGTGAAAAGTGCAATAACAGCTAAGGATGTTTGGAATACCATTAAAAAATTGTATGAGGACAGTGGATTTACAAGAAAGATTGGTTTACTCAGAACTTTAATTTCTTTGAGACTGGACAATTGCGATTCGATGGAATCTTATGTAAGTCAGGTCATTGAAACAGCTCAAAAGTTAAATCGCACAGGTTTTAAAATTGATGATACTTGGGTCGGTTCTCTTCTTTTAGCTGGACTTCCAGAAAGATATATGGCGATGGTTTTAGCTATTGAACATTCCGGGATTGATATAAAAACCGATGAAATTAAGTCGAAATTGCTTGACATGAATCTAGATGTTGGTAGCCGCGATGGAGGCGCGTTTGTTACTAAACCTAGGAAGAGCTGTAAAAATAAAGCAATTGATAGTAGTAGCAGTTCTGTAAACCCCAATAAAGTTGACAGAAGTAATGTTATTTGTTTTCGTTGCAAGAAAAAAGGTCATTTCATGAACAAATGTCCTGATTTAAATGTAAACAATGATAAATCAAAAAAGGGTAGTAATAATAGTGCTTTTAGTGCAGTTTTTTGACTGGACAGTTTAGTATTGCAGACTGGTTTATCGATTCGGGATGCAGTATGCATTTAACTGCTAGGAGTCATTAGTTGACCAATACTCGAGTACAGCATGAGTTAAAAGAAATAACTGTAGCCAATAAAACGTCCATGCCAGTCGAATGTGTAGGTGATGCAAATATTACTACATTTGGTGAAGAAAATACAATATAACAATAAAAGATGTTTTATGCGTACCTGGTTTGACTACAAACCTTTTGTCTGTTGCTCAAATGATAAAAACTGGGAATGATGTTGTTTTTAATGAAACCGGCTGTAACATCTTCAATAGTCAAGGTAAGCTAGTTGCAACAGCAGATTTACAAGATAATGTTTATCGCTTAAATTTCAAATACGAAAAGCTACGTTCTGTATTAGTAGCGACAGCTATAACGAGCAAGATTTGGCATAGAAGATTTGGTCATGTAAATTATAAGGATTTGAACCTGATGAAAAATGGTTTAGTTGAAGGGCTTGAATTTAAAGGAAGCTTTAATCGGAATGCAGTATGTGAGGTTTGTTGTGAAGGAAGTGTGATATTATTATGATCTAGTTGCCTGATGTTGTTTATAGACATTCACTTTCCTATCTGTCATTAGTTTTAATGTGTTTAGTATTTACTATAATTAACTGTTTATTAAAACCTTAAAAGAGGTTCTCCATTTCATTACAATTTAATAAACAGTTAATTCATATAAATGGATCGTTTTCTGGCTCCGGAACGATTCGACATCGACCCAAACTCTATAAATGCGACTCTGGAGTGGGAACACTGGTATACAAAATTTCTTAATTTCTCATCTGGAAAAGAAGACCCTGATAAATTGAAAATCCTTTATAATTACATCTCTGCCAAAGTCTACCAGTATATTAGTGCTGCTGTGACATATAAAGATGCTATTTCAATCCTCAATGATATATATGTGAAGCCAGTTAATGAAGTCTATAATCGGCATAAGTTAGCTACTCAAGTCAACTATCTGAAGAAAATGTTGACCAATTTTACAAGCTTTAAATCTTCTAGCTAAAGATTGTAAATTTAAAGCTGTTACTGCTGAAAAGCATCGAGAAGATTTCACTCGGGATGCCTTTATTCGTGGTTTATCTGATACCAATATTAGGCAGAGACTTTGGAAAGTCCTCTATTGATCCTAAGCGAGGCATATGAAAAAGCTCGATCATTAGAAATGGCTCTACAACAATCGATGCTTTACAATCAATCTCTGAATGTAAACTCTATACAAACCCACAATCCGGTCAATCATGTGGTCCCTTTGAAGCAAGAAGTTCAAAATGAAAACGTTCCATATAGTGAAACTAAAGAAACATTAGCGGCTACTTATAGAAAGTGTTTTTACTGTGGATTTAAATGGCATATTCGATCCAAATGTCCAGCTCAAAATAGTCTTTGTAATATATGCCAAATAAAAGGTCACTACTCTAAGGTATGCAAATCACAAAAGAATGGGTCCAACTCAAATCACTCTGCTTCTATGATTAGCTCTATCAATACCAAACCCATACCTGACTGTTTGGCAAAAGCTGTGATTCGTGTAGAAGTTAATAATTCCTCTCTATGCACTAATAGATACTGGTAGTTCCTGTAGTTTTATTAGTGACCAAGCTGTACAGAAACTTAAATTACCTATAATGTCTTCACAAGAGTCTGTTACAATGGCATCTACATCCTTCAACTCTAGAACATCTGGACAGTGTATTATTAATCTTCGTACCAAAGATCACTTCTATCCTAATGTTCGTCTGTCTATTCTCCCTAATCTTTGCTCAGATATAATAATTGGCCACGATCTTATGAAACAACACTCTAAAGTGGAAGTTGAATTTGGTGGCTTAAAACCTTCGTTGAAAATTTGTGCTTTAGCTACAGCTAGTATTGAACCTGTAACTCTCTTTGAAAATTTAACACCTGAATGTAGACCAATTGCTATAAAATCTCGTTGACAAACTGAAAGTGATTCCAAATTCATAGAAGCTGAAATTAAACGCTTACTCTCTGAGGATATAATTGAAGAAAGTAAATCACCGTGGCGAGCACAAGTGCTAGTTACATCTTCAGAAAATCACCGCAAACGTATGGTAATCGATTATTCTCAGACAATCAATAGATTCACTCAGTTAGACGCATATCCTCTTCCGCGTATTGAAGATATTGTAAACAGTGTGTCTAAATATCAAGTCTTCAGCAAAATTGACATGAAAAGTGCATATCACCAATTTCCCATCAAAAAGGAAGACCGGCCATATACTGCATTCGAGGCTTGTGGTATACTTTTACAGTTTAAGCGAATCCCCTTTGGAGTAACGAATGGAGTAGCTGCGTTTCAAAGAGGCATCGACTACATTATTCGCAATGAAAAATTATCAGATACATATACTTACCTGGATGATATCACTGTTTGTGGTAGAGATCAGAAGGAACATGATGAGAATCTTCGGTGTTTTATAGAAGCTATTCAGAAATTCAACCTAACCATAAATAATGAGAAAAGCGAATTCTCTCTTCGTTCGATTCACCTCTTAGGATATTTGATATCCTCGATTCTATTAGGCCTGATCCTGATAGACTCAGAGCATTGCATGAAATTCCACCTCCAAATAACACGACTTCACTAAAAGAGTCGTTGGAATGTTTGCACATTTTCAAATTATATTCCTCGTTTTCACACAAAATAAGTATCCTTTCTCATAGCAAATTCCCACTATCTCCTGAAGCTCTAAAAGTCTTTTATAGTATAAAAAAAGAGATAGAAAATGCCTCGTTCACACCTATACGTAGTGAGGATATGTTTATGGTAGAAACTGATGCTTCAAATGAAGCAATAGGAGCAACTCTTTCACAATCTGGACGTCCTGTTGCCGTCTTTTCAAGGACTCTTTCGCATTCAGAATGTAGACACTCGTCTGTAGAAAAAGAAGCATATGCGATCGTTGAAGCAACTAGGAAGTGGTGGCATTTCCTACTGGGAAGATATTTTAAGCTAATCACTGACCAACGCTCTGTTACATTTATGTTTGATCTAAAATCCAGAAGCAAAATAAAGAACGAAAAAATTCTACGGTGGAGATTAGAATTATCGTGTTTTAGTTACGATATTATTTATAGACCTGGACCTCAGAATACTGCTGCAGATGCACTTTCTCGTATTTGTTCTGCAACAACTGCTAACGAAGCTCGACTTATGGATTTACATAATACTTTATGTCACCCTGGAATTACTCGAATGTATCATTGGATTCGAATAAAAAATTTACCTTATTCTATGGAAGATGTAAAGAAAATGACTTCTTCTTGTCCAGTATGTTGTGAAATTAAGCCTAGATTCTATATATTTAAGGAAGGCTCATAAAAGCTACTTCCGCCTTGAACGTTTAAATGTGGATTTTAAAGGCCCTCTTCCATCCTGTACTAATAATCGTTATATTCTCACAATAATTGACGAATACTCACGATATCCTTTTGCCATCGCCTGTCCAGATATGACTTCTTCAACTATCATTGCTGCTCTCAAAAATATCTTTTATCTCTTTGGAACTCCCTCTTATATTCACTCTGACAGAGGGAGCTCATTTATGTCTAATGAATTGAAAATGTTTTTGAACTCTAATGGAATCGCTTCTAGCAGAACTACACCTTATAACCCTCGCGGTAATGACCAAGTAGAAAAGTACAATGGTATCATCTGGCGCACAATTCAATTAGCTCTTAAATCCAAAAATAAAAATATAAGTCAATGGAAAAGTGTACTTCCAGAAGTACTACATTCAATAAGAAGCTTACTCTGTACCTCTACAAATGAAACTCCGCATGAACGATTGTTCGGGCATCAAAGGCGAAGTGGTAATGGAGAAACGATTCCAACGTGGCTTTTAAGTCCAGGTCCTGTTTATCTACGACAATTTGTTCGTAATTCCAAATATGATCCCATAGTCAAAGAAGTTACACTACTCGAAAGTAATGCCGAATATGCTCATATTAGAGATTCTGAAGGAAAAATTACCTCTGTATCTACACGGATTTGGCTCCAGTTGGTAATGCTGAAAATATTCTGATTGGAGATTCTGAAGGAAGAATGAACTCTGTATCTGCACGAGATCTAGCTCCAGTTCATAATGTTCGCATTAGAGACTCTGAAAAGAAGTTTTAACTCGAAACTAACGACATGCAATCAGACACTCCTGAATCACAAGTCGAATTAAATAATTCTCGAAACGTTCAACCTATTGTACGTAGAAGTTCTAGAACAAGGAAACTACCTTCTCACCTTGAAGAATACGTGTTGTAATTTATAGGCAGGGGTGAATGTGATATTATTATGATCTAGTTGCCTGATGTTGTTTATAGACATTCACTTTCCTATCTGTCATTAGTTTTAATGTGTTTAGTATTTACTATAATTAACTGTTTATTAAAACCTTAAAAGAGGTTCTCCATTTCATTACAGGAAGCAAACAAGGCTACCTTTCAACCACATAGGTCATAGAGCTAAAACTTTTCTAGAGATCATTCATGCAGACATTTGTGGACCAATGGAAGTACTGTCAATTGGTGGGTCACAATATTTTCTCATACTTGAAGACGATTTTAGTAGAATGAATTTTGGTTATTTTTTAAAAACTAAAGATGAAACCTTTGAAGGTTTTAAAAAATTTAAAAAATTTGTTGAACATCAAAAGGAATCAAAAATAAAAATTTTTCGTTCCGATGGTGGAGGTGAATTCTGCAGCAAGGAGTTTGAGTCTTATTTATCTGATCACGGTATTAGTCATCAAAAGACAAATTCGTATACACCGCAACAGAATGGTACTGCTGGGCGTTTAAATCGTTCGATAGTTGAAAAAGCCAGGTGTTTGCTTTTTGATGCAAAATTAGGAAAACAATTTTGGGCGGAAGCAGTAAACACGGCTGTCTATCTTAAAAATCGTTCTATGGCAAAAGGCATTTTAAAAACGCCTGTTGAAATGTGGACTAACAAAAAGCCAAACGTCAGTAATTTGCGTATTTTTGGAAGCAATGTTATGATGCACATTCCAAAAGAAAAACGCCTCAAATGGGATAAAAAATCCAAAAAAATTTTTTTTGTTGGTTTTAGTGAAAACGTGAAAGGATATAGGCTTTATGATCCAGAAACAAATAAGATCGTGATAAGCAGGGACGTAATCATAAATGAACGACATAGTGAAGTTCGTATAGATACTAACAATACAATGGAGTCATTAGATTCAGTGGAGGTTTTACTGAAATTCTTGTTGATAGTGATCAATCGAACTTGTCTGATATTTCGGATATTTCAGTAAACAATACTGCAAGTTCAGAGAGCGATTTTATTCCGGATATCCCTGAGGTTGTTGTAACTGATGCAATTCATAAATCGAAAAGAGTATCTACAAAACCTAAAAAGTATGAATACTTTGTCAGCTACCTATGCACAGATAATGATAATCTTGAAAGTGAACCAGTATCTGTTGAAGATGCCATGTCCAGATCTGATCGAGCTCAGTGGACACAGGCCATGCGTGAGGAATTGAAGTCATTTGAAGATAATGCAGCATGGGAGTTGGTTGAGGTTCCTGATAGCGGCACAGTTGTCAAATGTAAGTGGGTGTTTAAGCGCAAAGTTGATAGTGAAGGTAATGTGCGGTATCGTGCCAGGCTTGTAGCCAAAAGTTTTTCGCAGAAAGCAGGTATCGATTTTAACGAAACCATTTCACCAGTGGTAAGGCACTCTACTTTACGATTATTAATGGCTTTATCAGTTAAGTTAGGTTTAGATATCTTTCATCTGGATGTAACAACAGCTTTTTTAAATGGAGATCTTAAAGAAACTGTGTACATGATGTTGCCTGAAGGTTTGCAAGTAAATAATTGTAGCAATAGTGCTTGAATTAAAAAAGGCCATTTATGGTCTAAAGCAAGCTTCAAGATCATGGTATGAAAAAGTTGATTTTTTTCTTAGGGATCTAGGATACAAAAGATCTAAATTAAAACCCTGTTTGCACACTAAGATGAAAGATGATCAGAAAACTGTTATTGCTTTGTATGTCGATGATTTTTTCATTTTTTCCAATAACCGAATCGAATCCGATGATTTAAAGTTTAGGTTAGGTCAGGTTTTTAAAATAAAAGATTTAGGGGAAATAAAAAATTGTCTAGGCATGCGTGTAACCATTGATAAAGAAAATGGGACTATTTCTTTAGATCAAAAACAATATACTGAACAATTGCTTAAAAAATTTGGTATGTTAGAATCCAAAACTGTAGCTACACCAATGGAAATAGGTATGAACTTGGAAAAAAGTGACAATTGTGTTAATGAAACTAAGTTTCCATATCAGCAACTTATTGGTAGCTTAATGTATTTGTGTATTTTAACAAGTCCTGATATTTGTTATTTCGTTAGTTATTTAAGTCAATTTAATAACTGTCACACTGAGGAACATTGGAAACATGCAAAACGCGTTTTGAGATATTTATGAGAAACTTTAGATTATGAACTTAAGTTTTATAAAACAGATAGTTTTTTGGAAGGCTTTGTTGATGCCGATTGGGGTAGTAACTGTTATGACAGAAAGTCATATACTGGTTTTTGCTTTATGTTGTCCAATGGTCCAGTAGCTTGGGAAAGCAGAAAACAGAGTACTGTTGCGCTCTCTAGTACAGAAGCTGAGTATGTTGCAGTTTCTGAAGCCACTAAAGAGGCTGTACATTTAAGAAACCTATTGATAGAATTGACAAGCATAGAGGGTTGTATAACATTATATAATGATAATTTAGGTGCACAGAAATTGTCAATTAATCATATGTTTCATAAACGTACAAAACACATAGATATAAGATATCATTTTGTAAGGGATGTTATTGCTAGTAATCAGGTTGCTTTAAAATATTTAGAAACTGCCAATATGCCCGCAGATATGTTGACAAAAAGTTTGGGTTCAATTAAACATAATAAGTTTATTAAAAATTGGGAGTTGTGAATTTGAAGGAAACTATTAATTAGTTGCAGCTTTCGTATTCTTGTGCTCCAGTGGGAGTGTTGGTTGAGGACCACAAAATACCTTCAAGTATATCATAAAGGCCTGGAAAAACTTGTCCTAACAGTTGCTATCGCAATTTTTATGTATTATGTCGCGGTTGATATCTAGTTTTTTGTACAATTATTATAGAGCCAAATAAATACAAGATTTACTACTGATATATCGCATTACTTATTTATTCATGCACTCTGACCAACAAAGGGCCGCAGGTAGTATAGCCACATTACTGTGTCAGTATATTAATATGCCAGAAAATCGCATGATATTCAAAGGGAATAGAATGACTTTTATGAAATAGTCGATTCCCTAGAGTGTTAGGGACAATTGATGGCCCTCATATAAAAATACAATGTCCAGATAATGAAAATGATGAAATTTTCAGGAATAGAAAAGGATATTTTTCAATTAACATCTACGCAGTATGTAATTTCAAATTAAAAATTATGGATTTAGTTGCAAGTTGGCCGGGTTCAACTCACGACGCAACGGTGTTCAACAATATTAAGGTTAGAGCACGTTTTGAAGATAGGTTTCCAAATTCGCTGCTTCTAGGTATTTCTAACGTATAAAACTTTGATTATAATATATGCTTTTTTAGGAGATAGTGGATATCCATTACGACCATACTTTTTACACCACTCCTAAACCCCACCACAAGAGCCCAGCAACTATATAACGAGTCGCATATTAGAACAAGAAATGTAGTTGAACGATTATTTGGAGTATGGAAGCGATGTTTTCCTGTGCTAGCATATGGTATGCGAATTAAATTAGATACTGTATTGACAGTTATCATTGCTACTGGAGTTCTACATAACATTCCCTAGAAATGAATGACGGACAGTTACCTCCAGCAGAAAATATTGATATAGCAGAGTTAGAGCTTCTAATAGCTGATGGGCAAATTCCAGATATTCCAGAAAACAATAACAACATGCTAATCAATGCAACCAGAAATGATTTTATTAATAACTACTTTTTACATTTGGAAATTATCTAATTTTTTTTTGTTTTAATAAATTATCTAATCTTAAACTCTCTAGTTTTAACTTACTTTCTTCATCTTCAAAAACTTTTAACGACTTCTGCCTAACTACTTCCATTTCTGCAAAGGTTATGCGATACTCCAACAATTTATTGTATTTCTCGGCAATATGAGATGGCATGAGTACGCTGAGGGCAGGTCTTCGTCGAATGTAATTATATTCTCGCTTTTGCTTCTCACGAGCTGATGACTATAAAATTTCAGACTTAAAAAATTTATGATTATTAAAATACATTTACGGTAGAATTACCTGAAGTAGTAGCAGTATGTAACAATGTATCTTTTGGTTGGCTGAGTTCTGACGGACAATATTTTTTCCATGGGATTCTTTCTATATCCGACGGCTCTGGTTGAGAATCATACATTAATTCAACATCAGATAAATCGAGCTGATTAATGTCTACATTATCATCCAAAATCTACAACAAATGCAATGTTGTTGAAAAACATTTACAAAGCATGAGGCATACGTTTGTGTCTTCTACTGCATCACTGTCAAACATATTACTTATCCCATATACCGTCTTTTTGTCTAGTATACCAAGCATCTGATCGGTGTTACTATCTGTACTGGTAGCTTTTACCTTACCTCCACCAGTTAAATATCCTTCTTCTCTTCCCCTACAACTTTCCTTGTGCTTTTACACTGGTTTAGAAAGAATCTTCGTAGTGATTCGGCACTGCAAGCTCGTGAATTAGGACATTGTGCATTGAATTCCTTGGCAATAATTATCCAATAGTGGTGGTTTTCCTCATTGGTTACTGCATCAGTTTTCTTATTAAGTATTTTTTGTTTGTACTTGTTTACCGATTGCCAAACTAAATTCTTGTCATCCATGGAATAGTTTGCCGTACACGCTCTTTTTTTACTGTTCATATGTGAACCTATAGAAAACAATTTAAATGAAACAACCTAATGTATAGATGTACAATATATACTTACTCATAATTAAAGTCTCTTTTAGCGCCTAAATAAAAAAGTACGTGGAAAAATTCCAATAATAATATGATATACTCGGATAATAACGAAGAGTAAGGAAGCGGTAAATAAAGTTGTCAGTTAGATAAAGTAAGGTTATGGGCTATGGCCAAAAACTATACTATGATAAAAATTGCGCAGTTGCCAAGTTTCGACTTAGCTCTAAGAGCCAAAGAATCTTAATTACAAATTCGGGTTAAAAATGTTAACAATGTTATTAAAGGAATCTCAACATGTAAGTATTTACCAGTCACGTAAAAAGAGAAAGTACATTTTTCATGATAGGAATTTGCAACTGCTCGATTTAGCAAAGAAGAATCAACGCGACCAAACGCTAAGTATCAAGGGAGTCGTTATAAACTTGTTCCGCGACGAAATAATCACGGAAATCCCAATATAACATGACTAAAATAAGTGGATGTTTTATCTTGTCAAGATAACACGGCGGTTTTAACTAAGTACCATTAAACTAGCAACATTCAGGAAAGTTCTATCTAATAAAGATTACATGTTTAGATAAGGATTAGAATAGAGATAAACGAACTCGTGAATTTAGTAAAGAACGAGCAAAGTGGACTGTCTACCTAAGCGAGCTTAAAGTTATAGAAGTGTAGCAATCTTGCAAGGTTTTTATTTTCCGTACGCATAAAAAATTGCAAATACATTTGGCTTTAGTCGTTTTATACGCGAAATACCCTGTATTGTATTTTGCAGTACCTTATTAAGTCGAAGTTATAAAATAATGATCATTGCAAAACAAATGTTAGCTTTCGTAGTTGAATATGTCGAAAGCAAAGTACATAACCTTAAACCTTGAAGCAAAAATATTTTAAGCTATATTTAGCTGTTCTTGTTTCATTTTACAGTGATAAACCTAGATAAGCTACATCTGGTGCATGCTTGTTTTGACCTTGCATTGCGTTCTCTGGTTACAATGTTTAGTTGAGAAGTTGCTCGTCACCCCTAATCTAAGCAACATGGGAATGAAGTTGGCCGTGAACGACTGGCGTTTTGCGCTGAAAGGTTTTTTGTCTGGGTGTCTGAATAGACGGACACAGCCAGTTGGAGCTTCAATTCAAAATGGTCAGTCATTTCAATTTAATTTAAATACATCTAACCTTTTTTCCTTTTACAGCGCAACAAATTCTTTTACGAAGTTTATACAAAATTTAAAGAACAACGTTTCATTACATTTTTATGATGACGTTAAATAGCAGTTTTGTGTAACGATGTATTTACGGCAACCTTTTTAGATTTTATAATATATAATTGTGATTAATTACTACATTCAACTTTCAGTTATGCATGGTTTCTTACTTTTAACATCTGTTACTACAACATAAGAGACCGTATGTGGAAATTTCTTATACGTCCGAAATATAAGGCTTACCTTTATGGCAACCGTTGTGTTTCAAATGACTCAAAGAAATCCCATTATAGAATTGGTTATGAAAATTCACTAATATATTCCACCTGACATTTGCAGAAGCGAGGTCGATTCAAGGAATAAGACGTTCATTTAATATGGTATAATCCTCAAATTACTCTACACAAACAGTTTCATGAGCGTTATAGTTTAATAAAGGACTTCTAATTGAATAACTTCACGTTCAAAGTTCATAAGAAATCTAAAAAATGTCATGATAAAAAGATCTAGTTCTGTTTGATGTTTTGCCGAACTGTGGTTAATGTAAAAGACCACATACTTTAATTCTTAACAATATTCTTATTAAAGACCATTCTAACTATTATATACAGTAAACGTAATTTGAAATGTTATAGTTCAGATATGAAAAATAAGCAAAATTTTTGCCAATCATGGCTGTAATAATTTTAACCACTCGGTCATTTAAATTTTGTAACAAATACAATTTTCCTTCTAGTAAAAAATACTAGTTATTTTTGCGTAAATATTCCCAAAAGAATGTAGTTTCCATTGTTTAAAAGAAATCATAGAATTGTAACTTTCGTTGACTGTTCTTGTGATTTCAGTAAATATCCATTCTAAAAGTATAACCAACACCTATCCGTTTCCCAGCAAAAATTTAGTTAATGGTAAAAAGTATATACTAAAAGTGATAAGTGATCTTCCTCATAATAATGTTGCTGTGAGTACAAGTATACATGCTTAGTACATTTACGCTTTGTGTTACTTTCCTTTTATACGTACTGATTTCTTGTTATTTAATTATGATAATTAAAGTTCATAAACCTATAAATATCTTTTACTTATAGGTTCCATAACGAAAATATTACAATTTAAACATTTGTGGTTAGATCCGTTAATTACCGTTTAGTTCCTACACTTTCTGGCTGGTATTTTTGGTAAACATTTATCAAGTGTAGTACTTAAGGGCAATCCGTAACGAACCGCCTATCAGTCTCGTCACACTCCGCCGAAATTAAAGTTCAGAGTTAGTCTGAAAGTCTCCTTAAAGTCCCATGTAACGGATTAAAATGTCATATTTTTTGGATTATAATTTTAGGAGACGGTGCGTTTGTTAACCCATAATTTTTTAACGTAAACGTAACAGTACATTTTTTCGATATAAAAAACAGTGTGTTGCAATACGTAAATTCAAATGATTATTGAATGATTTTTAACGTAATAAGGCAATACATTTACAAATATGAAATGAAAGAAGAGCACCAAAATTTGTTGGAGGGAACATAAGAAGTGTGCAAAGCGGAACTGACCAAACTACTGATGCATTAACAGTTTTTCTTCAGATTATCTCGTTGTAACCACCAAAACTAAAATAGAAACAACGAATTAAATTCTTATAACAACACTATGGAACGAGTCCCGCCATAAATAACTTGAACAAATTTATTGCCATAGGATCGCCCTCAAGAGCACTAAGCGCCAACAAGCATATCACAATTGGAAAAATTCCACCACCAGACCGCTTTAGTTTCTATTAATCAAGGAAACCGCCTGTACACTACGGTTTATCACTAGTATGAGCTCTTATATGCTTTTTTAAATAGGCCATTCGAGATGCTTTGTAATCACACACCGGACATGCATATGGTTTATCTCCAGTATGTACGCTCATATGCGCTTTTAGCGTCTTTTTACGAGATGTTCTGAAATCACAAACCATGCATGATAATGTTTTATCACCAAAATGTGAATGTGTTTTCATATGTACCTTTAGATTTACCTTATGAGCTGCTTTGTAATTGCAAACCATACACGAAAAAGGTTTATCACCAGTATGTGTTTGCATATGTCTTTTTAAATTGCTCATTTGATATGCTTTAAAATTGCAAACCATACATGAAAATGGTTTATCACCAGTATGTGTTCTCATATGTATGTTTAGACTACCCCTATGAAAAGTTTTGTAATTACAAACTATATATGAAAGAGGATTATCATTGAAATGTGTTTTCATATGTATTTTTAGACTTCCCATTTGAGCTGTTTTGTAATTACAAACCATACATAAAAATGGTTTATCAACGGTATGTGTTTTCATATGCATTTTCAAGTTGCTCATACCAGATGTTTTGTAATTACAAACTGTACATGCATATGGTTTATCACCAGTATGTATTCGCATATTATGTCTTTTCAAATCACTCATTTGGGATGCTTTGAAATTGCAAACCATACATGAATATGGTTTATCGCCGGTATGTGTTCTTATATGCCGAATTAGTCTGTCCTTAACTGTGGTCTTATAATTACATGTATTACAACATCGTAGCCTAGTATTTAAATGTAGGTGTCCTATATTACTTTGTTGTTGTTTGGAATTGCATTTAGGTATTGTTGTTGTACTTTCACTAGCATTTTCCATTCTATCAGCACCTTTTAATGTACCTTTATCGTAGGACACGGAAGTATTAGCAACTTTAGGTAAGCTAGTTGTAGGCAAAGGTATGAAGTTAAATAGTAAGAGTGATTCCTCTTCCTCGGTTAATTTGGTCAAAGTATCAAGTCCCTCTTTGATATCTAGATCTTCATATGATTTATCGTTCGATATAGATACATTTATCTTTATATTACAGTCCATTTTCGTTGTTAACCTTTATAGGTACACAAGTATATTTTAATGCTCTAGGTTTCGGATGGATATAGTAGTAATTCTTTAATCTGTGTGATACTTGTTTTACTACTGGTTCTGTAATACAATAATTCATACAACGTAGTTAGTTTTTATAATGAATCTTTTCTACAAACCTTTAGTTGTCCAATGGAATCTAATCTAAATCCCAAATCTGCTAGAAATGTTATAGCCGATTTGTTAAGGTGGCTTTACATTATGCGATTTTGATGCAATCATTAACTAAAGAAATAAATATAGATAAATGGTCTTATCGCTAGTTCGACTGCGGAAATTTGTTAACAAATGGCGCTTTTCATCCGACTTGTTGACTCACAAAGAACGCTTCAAAATTGGTGAAAAGTTTATTTAACCGAATAGGTTTTAAACTGAACTAACAAGTTTTGTAATTGCAGGGTTGTTGCATTTTAAAAAATAGGAAAAACTAATAAATTTCATAATTTGAGGTAGTATTATTCTTTTCCCAAACACTCATTGGTCAGGAATATTCATATAATAAAACGCAAGAATAAATGTATTGTACATAAATGGACTATGGAAGAACACAAATGCAGTATTTATATATAACAAATTGCTTATAATGAAGCATGTTAGTTTTCTAATTTCCCTACAAATCAATATTATAACGTATAGTCAAACACATAAACAAAAAATAATCTTCTTAAGGAAAGACGTAGATAAACCTTAAGGGAATTAACTTATGCCTGAAGATAGATACTCAACAACATAACTGTGTTTCTTTTACACTTAATCATTGTAACTAGAATTTCCAGAAATAAAACTATTACCTTACACGAAAAACCGAGTATATTACATCAGAAAATCACTTCAAGGCAGAAAATACAAAGACCTTATTGGTTAAGATAGCTACAGACTTGTTGGAAACCCAACCCACATGCAAGTGGGATCAGCCCATATTTAACAGCGAGCAATGATAAGAGAGTTCAATTTTAACTCATGAGAGCAAAGCTGCGCCACTCTGAATCAAAAAGTCACGCGTAATTTTAAATGTTTAATAAAGTAGATAGTGACAAATAAGTGCTACAAATATGAAAATGTCTGTTGCCGTTTAACGTGAGTAGAATTTGGGGTAATTTATTTAAACGAATAATATGATAATAGGGCTTCGAATGTGATGCTAATAGTTCCGAGTGTATGGATAATCCTAATGGGTTGATAATAAATCCTAATAGATGGTATAATAATTTAAATGCATGAGAATAATTCTAATTGATGGTCTAATATTTCAAATGAGTGGATAGATATTATAGTTGATGATAATTCGAATATAGGGATATTTTACATGGATTAATATAATATTTCAAAACAGCGTCGACGATTTTAGTACAATTTTTAGTTGCAAGATTCAATGCTAATAAAACAAAGAAGCAAGAAGCAATTTTTGGAAACCAAGAGGTTCGATTAAGCAGAGCAGTCACAGGTCAGATTTAATTAGTTTTAAGATATTTTTTCTATTTAAATTTGAATACTGAATTTACGTAATTTATATAAGAGTGTAACGAAGTCAGCACAAACATTGCATACGTTAAAAGTACGTAATTTTATAAAGGGGTTTAGAACGTTCTAGGTTTCTTTGATAAAAAGGGTAGTTTTTGGTGACTTTAGATTGATTGCAAAACATATAAATTTTGGGATAAATAAGACTTATGATATTGATTGATTGAAGGGTGTATTTTGATAATTTTCAAAACTTGTACATAATATTTCTTTTCATTATATAAAATTAATTAACTTTGTTTTATAATTCAAACAGATAGGTAATCAGAAAGGGGCAAAGAGAAGAAAAAAATTGATCATTGTAACGTTGTGCACTCTGTATAGAATAATAAAAGCTAGCCGTGGCATAATAATAAAATTAGTGAGATTAAAATTTGAAGTTGGAAAACACAGAGAGGTGGAGTTATGTAGAAAACGCCATTGACACCGAGTACGGCGTTATCATATCAATATATATATATATATATATATATATATACATATATATATATAGACATTTTCAAAAACTCATCTATTATGCAAAATTTTGGTCTATCCACATGCTTATGGAATAAATACATCTAGGGTTTGATATTATGCGACATATAACGTTCTAATATAGTGAGCATTATTTCTTCCAATCTTTAAAAACTTGCTTCTACGTACGTTCCTTATCCGGATAAACCAGCGAGACGTAACGAAGTCATTATGTTTAAGTATCAGACGAGTAAGATGGACTTTGTAATTTTGAAGCACGACTCGCGAATTGCTTTAAAAATTTTGTATTAGATAGGATGAATATCCTATAGAAAATCAAATTTTCCATTCTAACCAATGGTTTGTATAAAATAAATACAAGAATTTTATTTAATATCATTTATAAAACGCATTTACGCATTAACTTCTTTAGAACTTACATTATCATGGTTTTATGTTATTAAAGTTTTACATTATTTGGAAGTAATGTTGTCAGATTTTGTGTTGCTAAAGTTTTACATAATTTAAGTATTAACTACATAACAGGTTTATCTAATTAAGCATCGTGCGTTGTTATTTTATAAAGAGTGATATCTGTTTTATGATAGAAATTATGGAAATGATTTAAGATCTTATGCTTTATTCCTATGAAACTCATCCCAAAGCCTAGATGTTCGTGGAACATGTGAATTTTATCCGTTTCTGGTTTGTTTAAAGAAAAGATTTCTTCATTAGACGGATAAGTCAAGTCTGTTACTTTGTTTGCCGAACTGAAAACGCTTGCATAACGTTTGATTATCACTAGATATTTCCTTTGGTTGAAGTTTTGTTTTCAGGGATCTTATAAGTATTCTCAGTACACATTTACTTATAACGTTCTAGAACTAAAACTATCATAAAAGCTTTATTAAATGTAGTGAATTTTTAGTACTTGTTTCTAAAGGGTAACCATATGATACTTGACAACTTTTGTTTTCTTATGTAGTAAATTTGATTCTTAAATATCTTGCTATAGTTGTTAACGGCAACTTTGTACTAGTCACATGTTTATATTAAAAAGTATATCGGTAAATGAAATTTGAAGTAGGAACTTAGCTTTAAAAACTCACGTGTAAATTTGTATGGAAGACAGATCCGACCTTCATATTTGAATCACTGTTGATTTACGTTGATACCTTAAAGATCTACGATTTGCTAATTGATTTAAAAGTGACCATCAAATAGTTTGTCATTTTTCATCTAATTTAAAAAAATTTTTTTTTTGATAAACTAAACGTTTAACACCTCAGACTTATTAAATTTAGTCTTCGAATTTTTTTGTTTAAACATAGAGAGAAAATAGATTCGAATTAGTTCAGTAATATTGAACCTAAATTTTTCAAGAACTTCGGAGATGAAAATTTCCGTATGTACACACTACAAGCATTTCTATTACAATTGTGGTTTATTCAATGATGAGGTTCGTTGAATTACTAATATAGGGTTTTTATGCAACTACATATTTTTTAATGAGGCGATTTTGATGTACATGGGTGTTTACGTTGAAATCTTGAAACTTTGAAAGGTTCATCTAAATATTATTACATATTTCATTATTATTTCTAGACATAAACTGCTGTCTCCTTTGTATTATAATAACTTATTTTTATTTCAGGCATTCCCTGTTCATAGTCAATCTTTTGTTATTAGAGATGTTTACCTTAGGGTTCCTACACAACCTTTACTAAAATTGCGAAAGCACATATATTCACAAATAACATAATAAAATAAAGAAAAATGCAACTTATTACAGTATTACATCGAAAATAAAAATCAAAGTTTCAACTTACATCAAATAATTTTACCTTTTACCGTTTTTACTTCTTTATAAATGTCCAATTTATCTTCAATTCAAATAAATTGTCCTCTTGTTGTACAAATAATAAATTTTACCTTTAAATTGATTAAACTGAAAAATTACTACTTGTAACGATTAAACATTATCAAATTCCAAAACAGGCAAATTTCCGAAAAAATTATTTAAATAATTTCATAAATTCAGGAACATGTGGTACAAATCATTTGTTATTCTAACCTCTATTTTCTGGTGCTTTGAAAGAATTCCAGATTTGTCAGCTCTTCAACACTTTAAACTCCAAACAATACAAATATTAATGCTCCATCAATACCGATTGCATCCTCATACAAATTAATAATAAAATTTACGTTAGGACCTGATTGTTTAACTTTGATTAACTTATACTAGATTTTCTCTGACGGTAAAACCGTAAAAGAGAAGAAACCCTAAAAATAATACCCCACTACGTAAACAATTTCAACAAATGTAGACCTACTTACAATTTTTTCAAAATTGGCAAAAACTAAATTATTGCAGACACTTTATAATAATTATGAATACTTTTAACTTACACTAGTTCTTATTAATCACTGCAGTATTTTTAAATAACTTCGTGTGTCGACAGAATACGATGAATGAATTTTTTTTAAACTACACTCTTTGTATTTATAACCTAACTCCAGATTACAATCACATTCCAGAATTTTACAATTCTCCAAAAATATTAATACTGCTTAAAATTAAGAAAACCCCTCCAATGGGAATGGTTTCAGAAGACACCAATTTACCAAATTATTGCTTGGTTTCTCAGCAATATGTGTGCGTGTGTGTTGGTGCGTGTATTAATGTGATATTGAAATAAAATATCTTCGTATTAAAAAGATATGAGTTTGTTCAATTTTTAGCAACACTATTTAATTGTTCAATCTTCGTTGGTAACTATTTTTTAGACCAAGTAGAAGTCCAGCTTGATTTCTAATTAATTAGTAAGGAGAAGACTTACATAATAGGCGACGATAGTCTTTCCGTGTTTAATGATCTTAATTCAGCGGTCATGAATGAATCCTATTACCAGTATGCAACTAACCGATCGATAAGCCCGCAAACAAACAGCGTGTACGCAAAAATATCACCTCAACCAATAATGGAATTGTTCAGCATCCCTCGAATAAATCTTCCGAATGTATAATACAGACAAATATCAGTATAAAAGTCGCTTCAAAAATTATAGTACATCACTTCTTTTTGTTCCTCTTTTTAAGATGTTACCTGCAATACGAACGGACAAGTAGGAACAGAACGAAATGCTCCCTTTCAATTACGGGGTGACAAAGGAAATAGATAGAAAGAGCAAGAAATTGAATGTCGTGCTAAACCTAGTCGGAAATTGGCGAGTGTAGGTGTTCTAAAAAACTAAATGACAGTACACACCAACCAATTCACTTTTTTCGTCGAGCACATGTACCTGCAAACATAATTAAACACAAAACGCACATAAACTATGACTAATAAATAATTGCCAATAATTTGAATAGCAAAACAAAATTTAATTGTACGGACCAAACATCTGTGTCCCTCTCCTCCCTCCCTCTTAAATACTACTTACATCTAGTAATAAGTAACTCGGAGGGTTTTTTCGAAACAGACGAACTACGCAAGTATACGCTCCAGAAAATATTGCCGCATAATTTAGGATAACAAACTAAGTGGATTTAACCACCGTAACTAATACTGATGTGTTGGCACAGCAACCAATCAATACTACTTATATAAACTTGCTTACTAAGTTGATGCAGATCGAATTCGCTCTGACTAGATACTGAAACACATAAATACTTGAAACCCACATATACGTACAATAATCCATTTAAAGATGAAACAACAATTATAAAATAAATGTTAGTCTATAACATTATTCTTAATATTTCAGAATGTACGCAAACTCCATGCCATTCAGGAGTGAAAGCATTCAGTTGGCTGTCCATCATCATCTAATATACTTTCCAGTATGCCGTGAAGAGGATGGGTAGCCGGAGAAAATATGTTGTACGGATAACGTAAATTTCTAAGGTACAACGAAGCCACCTTAGTTAAAAATCTAAAATGTTCCGTATACATTTGGAGTTCTAAAATTCTAAGCAAATTGAGTACAAATTCGACTTAGCTCTAAGAGCCAAAGAATCTTAATTACAAATTCGGGCTAAAAACATTAACTATGTTATAAAAGGAATCTCAACATGTAAGTATTTACCAGTCACGTAAAAAGAGAAAGTGCATTTTCGATAATAGAGATTTGCAACTACTCGATTTAGCAGAGAGGAAACAAGGCGGCCAAATGCTAAGTATCAAGGGAGTCGTTTACCCAATGTAGTTATAACACGGAATCCCAATATAATATGACTAAAATAAGTCGATGTTGTATCTTGTCAAGATAACACGGCGGTTTTAACTAAGTACCATTAAACTAGCAACATTCACGAAAATTGTAACTAATAAAGATTACTTGTCTAGATAAGTATCAGAATAGAGATAAACAAACTCGTGAATTTAGTAAAGAACGAGCAAAGTGGACTGTCTACCGAAGCGAGCTTGAAGTTATAGAAGTGTAGCAATCTTGCAAGATTTTTATTTTCCGTACGCATAAAAGATTGCAAATAGATTTGGCTTTAATCGTTTTATAAGCGACATGACCTGTATTGTATTTTGCTGTACCCTATTAATTCGAAGTTATAAAATAATGATTATTCAAAAACAAATGTTAGTTTTCGTAGTTAAATTCGTCGAAAGCAAAGTACATAAACTTAAACCTTGAAGCAAAAAGTATTTT
Organism: Platerodrilus igneus; assembly: GCA_036346225.1. NCBI lineage: Eukaryota > Metazoa > Arthropoda > Insecta > Coleoptera > Lycidae > Platerodrilus > Platerodrilus igneus. Next base: position 3,523,229 of record JARFIW010001117.1, on the reverse strand, counting down.
TAGCTATATGTAGCTGTTCTTGTTTTATTGTACAGTGGTAAAACTAGATAAGCTACATATGGTACATCCTTGTTTTAACCTTGCATTGCGTTCTCTAGTTACAATGTTTAATTAAGCAGTTGTTCGTCATCCCTAATGGGAATGAAGTTGGACGCGAGCGACCGGCGTTTTGCGCTGAAAGATTTTTGTCTGGATGTCTGAATAGACGGACACAACGACTTGGAGTTTCAAATCACAATGGTCAGTAATTTCAATTTAATTTACACACATCTAACTTTTTTTTTCTTTTACAGCGCAACAAATTCTTTTTACGAAGTTTATACAAAATTTAAAGAACAACGTTTTATTAACACATTTTTATGATGATGCTAAACAGCAGTTTTGTTTAACGATGTATCTACGGCAACCTTTTTAGATTTATAATAAATAATTGCGATTAATTACTACATTCAACATTCTGCTTTCTTACTATTAACATCTGTTGATACAACATAAGAGACCGAATATAGAAATTTCTTATACATCCGAATTTACGGTTTACTTTTATGGCAACCGCTGTCTGTTTCAAATGACTCGAAGAAATGCCATTATAGAAATGGTTATGAAAATTCAGTAATATTTTTTATGTGACATTTGCAGAAGCGAGGCCGATTCAAGGAAAAAAACGTTCATTTAAAATGGTATAACCCTCAAATTAGTCTACACAAACGGTTTGGTGTGTGTTGTAGTTTTATAGAAGACTTCTAATTAAATAACTTCACGTTCAAAGTTCATAAGGAATCTAAATTATGTTATGATAAAAAGATCTAGTTCTGTTTGATGTCATGTGGAACTGTGGTTAATGTAAAAGACTACATACTTTGATTCTTAACACTATTCTTATTAAAGACCATTCTAATTATTATATGCAGTAAACGTTATTTGAAATGTTATAGTTCATATCTGAAAGATAAGCAAAATTTTTGCCAATCATGTCTGTAATTATTTTAACCGCTCGGTCATATTAATTTTATAACAAATACAATTTTCCAGCTACTAAAAATTACTTGTTATTTTTGCGTAAATATTCCCAAAAGAATGTAGCTTCCATTGCTTAAAAGAAGTAATAGAATTGTGACTTTCGTTGCCTGCTCTTGTGATATCAGTAGATATCTATGCTAAAAGTATGACCAACACCTATCCATAAGTTTCCCAGCAAAAGTGTAGTTAATAATAAGAAGCTTATACTAAAAGTGATAAGTGATCTTCCTCATAATAAGTAGAGCGGTCAAATTGGTGTGAGTACAAGTATACATGGTTAGTGCATTTACGCTTTGTGTTACTTTCCATTTACACTGGCATTTTGTTATTTAATTATGATGATTGAAGTTCATAAACCTATAAATATCTTTTTATAGATTCTACAACGAAAATATTACAATTTAAGCATTTGCAGTTAGATCCGTTAGGTACCGTTTAGTTCCTACACTTTCTGGACGGTATTCTTGGTAAACATTTATTAAGTGTAGTAGCAGTTAAGGGCAAAACGTAGTGAACCGCCTATTAGTCTCGTCAAACTCCGCTGAAATTAGAGTTCAAAGTTAGTCCGGAAGTCTCCTTAAAGTCCCTTGTTACGGATTAAAATGTCATCTTTTTTGTATTATAATTTTGGAATAGGGTGCGTTTGTTAACCCATGATCTTTTAACTTAAACGTATCAGTACATTTTTCAATATAAAAAAAATATTGTTACAATCTGTAAATTCAATTGACTGAAAATTAAATGATTTTTAACGTAATGAAGCAATAAATTTTCAGATATGAAATAGAACAACACAGAAGAACACCAAATTTGTTGGAGGGAACTTAAGAAGTGTGAAAACGGAATTAACCAAACTGCTGATGCATGACCAGTTTTTCTTCAGATTATCTCGTTGTAACCACCAAAACTAATAGATACAACACTATGGAACGGATAAATTGTACAGATTTATTGCCATAGGATCTCCCTCAAGAGCACAAAGTGCCAACAAGCATGTCACAATTGGAAAAATTCCACCACCAGACCGGTTTAAGTTCTATTAATCAAGGAAACCGCTTGAACGCTAGAGTTTATCACTAGTATGAGCTCTTATATGCCTTTTTAAAGAGGCCATTCGAGATGCATTATAATCGCACACCGGACATGTATAGGGTTTATCTCCAGTATGTCCCTTTAGTGTCTTTTTACGAGATATTCTAAAATCACCAACCATGCAGGATTATTATTTATCACCAAAACGTGAATGTGTTTTCATATGTACCTTTGTAATTACAAACCATACATGAAAATGGTTTATCACCGATATGTCTTCTCATATGCATCTTCAAGTTGTACAGTTCAGGTGCATGGTAATCACAAACCGTACATGCAGATGGTTTATCACCAGTATATGTTCACATATGTCTTTTTAAATTGTTTATATGATATGCTTTAAAATAGCAAACCGTACATGAAAATGCTTTATCACTGGTATGTATTCTTGTATGTATTTTTAGACTACTTAGTTGAAAAGTTTTGTAATTACAAACTACTCATGAAAATGGGTTATCATTGAAATGTGTTCTCATATGTATTTTTAGGCCTTCCTTTCGAGCTGTTTTGTAATTACAAACCATACATAAAAATGGTTTATCACCGGTATGTGTTATCATATGCATTTTCAAGTTGCCCATTACAGATGTTTTGAAATTACAAACTGTACATGCATATGGTCTATCACCAGTATGTGTTCGTATATGTCTCTTCAAATTCCTCATTTGGGATGCTTTAAAATTGCAAACCGTACATGAAAATGGTTTATCGCCAGTGTGTATTCTTATGTGCAGTTGTACATGTCCCTTCTGAGATGCTTTGTAATTACAAACCATACATGAATATGGTTTATCACCGGTGTGTGTTCTCAAATGTATTTTTAGACTACTCACTTGAAAAGTTTTGTAATTACAAACTGTACATGAAAATGGTTTATCATTGAAGTGTGTTTTCATATGTATTCTTAGACTTTCCTTTCGAGCTGTTTTGTAATTACAAACCATACATGAAATTGGTTTATCCTCGGTATGTTTTATCATATGCATTTTCAAGTTGCCCATTACAGATGTTTTGAAATTACAAACTGTACATGCATGTGGTTTATCGCCAGTATGTGTTCGCATATGTCTTTTAAAATCACTCGTTTGGTATGCTTTGTAATTACAAACCATACATGAAAATGCTTCATCGCCGGTATGTGTTCTCATATGTAGCTTTAGACTACTCATTTGAAAAGTTTTGTAATTACAAACTATACATGAAAATGGTTTATCATTGAAGTGTGTTTTCATATGTATTCTTAGACTTTCCTTTCGAGCTGTTTTGTAATTACAAACCATACATAAAAATGGTTTATCTTCGTTATGTGTTATCATATGCATTTTCAAGTTGCCCATTACAGATGTTTTGAAATTACAAACTGTACATGCATGTGGTTTATCGCCAGTATGTGTTCGTATATGTTTTTTTAAATCGCTCGTTTGGTATGCTTTGTAATTACAAACCATACATGAATACGGTTTATCACCAGTATGTGTTTGCATATGTCTCTTCAAATTCCTCATTTGGGATGTTTTAAAATGGCAAACCGTACATGAAAATGGTTTATCACCAGTATGTGTTCTCATGTGCAATTGTACAAGTCCTTTTTGAGATGCTTTGTAATTACAAACCATACATGAATATGGTTTATCACCGGTGTGTGTTCTCATATGTATTTTTAGACTACTCATTTGAAAAGTTTTGTAATTACAAACCATACATGAAAATGGGTTATCATTAAAATGTGTTTTCATGTGTATTTTTAGACTTTCCTTTCGAGCTGTTTTGTAATTACAAACCATACATAAAAATGGTTGATCCTCGGTATGTGTTATCATATGCATTTTCAAGTTGCTCCTTACAGATGTTCTGAAATTACAAACTGTACATGCATATGGTTTATCACCAGTATGTTTTCGCATATGTCTTTTCAAATCACTCATTTGGTATGCTTTGTAATTACAAACTATACATGAAAACGGTTTATCACCAGTATGTGTTCGCATATGTCTATTCAAATTTCTTATTTGGGATGCTTTAAAATTGCAAACCGTACATGAAAATGGTTTATCGCCAGTATGTGTTCTCATGTGCAATTGTAAATGTCCCTTTTGAGATGCTTTGTAATTACAAACCATACATGAATATGGTTTATCATCGGTGTGTGTTTTCATATGTGTTTTTAGACTTCCCATTTGAGATGCTTTGAAATGACAATCCATACACGAAAATGGTTTTCCGTCGGTATGTGTTCTCATATGCTGAATTAGTTTGCGCTTAGCTGTGGTCTTATAATTACATGTATTACAACATCGTAGCCTAGTGTTTAAATGTAGGTGTCTTGTATTACTTTGTCGTTGTTTGGAATTGCTTTTAGGTATTGTTCATGTACTTTCACTAGCATTTTCCATTCTATCAGCACCTTTTAATGTACCTTTATCGTAGGACTCGGAAGTATTAGCAACTTTAGGTAAGCTAGTTGTAGGCAAAGGTATGAAGTTAAACAGTAAGAGTGATTGCTCTTCCTCGGTTAATTTGGTCAAAGTATCAAGTCCCTCTTTGTTATCTAGATCTTCATATGATTTATCGTTCGATGAAGATACATTTATCTTTATATTACAGTCCATTTTCGTTTTTAACCGTTATAGATACACATGTATAATTTAATTCTCTAGGTCTCAGATGGATATAGTAGTAATTCTTTAATCTCTGTGATACTTGTTTTACTACTTGTTCTGTAATACAATAATTCATACAACGTAGTTAGTTTTTATAATGAATCTTTTCTACAAACCTTTAGTTGTCCAATGGAATCTAATATAAATCCCAATTCTGCTAGAATTGTTATAGCCGATTTGTTAAGATGGCTTTACATTATGCGATTTTGATGCAATCATTGATTACAAGGAATAAATATAGATAAATGGTCTTATGGCTATATTCGACTGTGGAAATTTGTTGACAACTGGCGCTTTTCATCCGACTTGTCGATCACAAAGGACGCTTTAAAATTGGTGAAAAGTTTATTTAATCAAATAGGTTTTAAACTGAACTAACAAGTTTTGTAATTGCAGTGTTGTCACATTTTAAAAAATAGGAAAAACTAAAAATGTCATAATTTGAGGTACTATTATTCTTATCCCAAACACTCATTGGTCAGGAATATTCATATAATAATACGCAAGAATAACTGTATTGTACATAAATGGACTATGGAAGAAAACAATTGCAGTATTTATATATAGCAAATTGCTTATAATGAAGCATGTTAGTTTTTTAATTTCCCTACAAATCAGTATTTTAACGTATAGTTCATTTTTATTTTTTAAAATGTATCTCAACAGAATATTCAGTCACATAAAATTATTTAACATCTAAAGTTTCATGCTTTTCGTAAATAAAAATTAGACATTTCTAAAAATCCGAAATATAAATTCGTTTATTCCAAGTTCAAAAGAAGTCACAGGTTAGCTGTGGATTCACTGCTCTTATCGTACGCCTCGTGTTGTTTGTTTCGTTAGACAGAGCCAGCTGTAACGGAGAACAAGTTAGTTGAGTTTTAACCACCAAGGAATCAAGATGCTTTTCCTTAGTTCCTTGGCGGCGATTCTTAGAATAGCTGTGCTCATGGCACACAAGTGTAATTAAGTCAAGAACATTAGTCAATCGTTAGTGTAGTGCTTACCTAAAAGGTATAATTAATTTTATTATTTTTCAGCGCAACTAAATTTAGAAAATAAATATATGCAAAATTACGAAACAAAATGAAATATTCATAATTTCTACAGAGAATGTCACCTTTAGGCACGACAAAAATTCGGAAATAATTGATTAATAAAACTGGTCATCATGCTTTATTCAAGATGCTACCATTTAGCGTTGCAGTTTATTGAAACTTTTTGACACGCGCAAGGACAAATGTTCAACGTGGTAGTTGAAATCTTGATTGCTATTAGAGGCACTTTTTGGGTTGCAATCTAAAGATGGACCTTCACGTTATTGAAAGATTTATTATACGTCATAAGAAATAAACGGAATGGTGAGTCGTTCCAAAAGCATTTTCTTTTGATTATCAAACTAAACGACTATCGCTAAAATTCTTATTTTATGCATGAACTTCTTTTAATTAAGACTAATAAATTAAAAATTCATTTACAAAATACATCATCTCATATGTGTTAAATACATTTTTAGAAATACAGTTACTTGAAATATGATTAAGTGAACAATACACAGTTTGGATACTTATGAATTTAAATGAATATATGATCTCTTTTGTGAATCGAAGGTAACAGATCTGATCCCTCCGACACCCTCTATATTTTTCAGAAATGTTAAATTCAAGTAAAAATTTTAATAATGACTAATTTGAAAATTAAATTTTATTTGGCTTTGTAAATATAAATTTTGTTAGTAATAGATACACTTAGTTGGGTTATCTTTATTATTCTTGTAGCATTAATCAATATAAAGATGTTTAAACCGTACAATACCGGGTATGAAAGTTGATCCTAAATTAGAAAAACTGGTTTGAGACGTGAATTCTATTATTCTAAGAATCAGTTATATTACTACCACATTTATAGTTAAAAGAAATACCATATAGTCGGATTTAAACTAATTAAAGATACATAGCGTTACATAATTATAATGAGGTGCCTTGAAACACTAACAGTATCTCCCTTTAATATGTGTATTAGTATTCTCGTATAAGAGTGAAGATAAGCATGTAGGAACAAAAACTTTTTTTTTAAGAAACGTTAACACACTGAGAGATTTCTATTTTTCTTCTTTAGTGTTTTCTTGTTAAAGATAAAATTTAATAAGGTAGTGGCGTCATATAATATCCGTAATAAAAAAACGCCCCTGAAAGTATTTTCAATCAACATCGTGAGTAAGAGTCCCAAGAAAGTTCTAAAGGTCATAATTAATACGGATAAACCTACAACTTTGTTTAGACCTTTGCGAACGTAACGGTGGTTGATAATAGTTACATCATCCACCAAAGTTTAGTGTTCTGACTTGCTAAATTTTTCTCTTGGTTTCCTTTTGCTGAGTATAGTCAAACACGCCTAAGAACATGTCACAATAATACAGAACCATTTGTGCAAAAACCATGTTTTTAGTAATAATCGGTATCATTTCATCTTATCTTATATAATATAAATTAAGTAATAGATTAACTTAATAGTTATAGGCTAAGATTACCCTTTATATATGGCAGTAGATTGCAATATATATATATATATATATATATATATATATATATATTGCTGTGATATCCTCCTTTGAATGCGGGAACTGGGTCCTTTCAACAAAAAAATTCTAGTCCCACAGATTGGGCGTCATAAACGGCTGTGATCCTCTTTTCGCCTCGGCTGCTCACCTAATGTTATAAACCTCCTCATTCATAAAAAAAAACAACACATTCCTACCAAAAACATCAACGTTAACTCTATTTACATCAATATTCAGAATACATTAAATTTTCAAATTAAATTTCAGAATAAAATTCAGTTTTAAAAAGAATTTCAAGATTAATTTTATTATCATTTTAATGTGCATCCAGAAGTAAAGTCCTTGTTGGATGCCTACTAATTAATATAACAATATAAGCAGACCGGAGTCTGAGTATAAAGGGAGCATCTACCACCCCTTTACGTTAATTAACCAGGTTCGTCTAATTGAGCTCAAAGACATACCCAAATTTTCATCATATTACCGAACATCAAAACTAAATACTCCTTTCTACTTCAACAAGCAAATTACATCTTAAAATTAAAATTTTATGGTTAGTACGATTTCACTAATGTCCATTTAAAGTAAATCAATTATAAAGTTATTCAACACACACAAAAATGTCAAACAAAATAGTATAATTTACCTGAAGGTTACTGTCCTCGTAGCTTCAAAGTACATCGTCCCTTTAGTTAATCACACCATTCCAACAGGATTATATTTACGGCTTCTAATTCTCAACGCTTTTAAAATTTTCTCCATCACCAGTTGTTTCTGGGCTTTTCCGGAACTCATCTATGTATATCTGACCCTTGTTTCGTGGATCCAGACACGTATTTGAACCATTTAATTATTAACACCCCGAAAAATAGCAAATAACTTCATACTTCTTTCACCAATATACGCCAAAACTGCCTACTTTTGTGTATACATTTGTCGTTGTAAATTTTGCTAATTGGTACAGTGAAACTAAATTTTATTACCTTGTATCTAAGTGCACTGAAGTACATTCATGTTAGCACGTAAATAACCAACTATTTTGAATCACTAAAATATACGAGCAAAATTTTACATTATTTTATCAAACTAAAATGCACTGTTTAACATCTTCAATCAAGTCGCGGATGTAAGAGCTTTTAACGCATCGAATAGTCAAAAGTCTAAGAGTCTAAGAGGCCGAAATTCATATTACCACCGGTATATATAGCAAAAAGCCTGTCTGTCGGTCTGTTCCCCAAAACGAGTAATTCTAAAGAATTTCTCATGCCATGTTCCCAGTCTGTCGCTCGCGCATGATTTTTACGAATTTTCACTCGTCTCATTTAAATCTCAGAAATTTCAGCACACGGCACGCAAGCATGTCCGAGAAAAACTAATTAATTTTGTACAGAAATTGTTGTTTCTACCTCTGATATTTGCATCCTATTTTCAACCAATTGTGACCCTCGTGACGTTGCTTAAATCCCGCCTTTTACTATATGTGTCTTTGCTTGACGCATTTTCTCTTTCCTTTTCTAACCTGTTCGTATTGGTGCAAATTGATATTCTTTATTATCGATTATATTTTAGTCCATGTGGACTGTTATCTGGGTTTAATAACCCCGTATCGCACATTCTCGTGAATATTAAGCCCCGGTTTCTCCAAGATTCTTTGAAACTATTAATTATCTACAAAATTTACGCCGTATGTGATATTTAAACTACGCAGGTGTTCAAAATAATATTAATTCTCAGAGTTTTATTTTCTGGTATTATAATCTTGGGTTTTTACAAGTTTCTATAGATATTATCTGTTACTAACGATTCAATTAACTTCAATTAAAAATAATAGCCTTTATTTTTAGTGAATCCTAACTAAATATTAATTATTATCTGTACGCTTTGTCTACTACTTGTTACTTAAAATAGGGTTAATTAATATAAATTTTGCACGTAATTTCCATTTGTTTAGGAATAATTACATTACACGCAGAGCTTTTTAATACTGTTTCTTTTGATATAAAGCGTCTTGTACATGATTTTAAATCTCTTATTTTTACTGAAACGACCGAGTTTATTTATGCTTCAAGGTTTTAATAAAGCGTATTATTTAATGAAATTCCTTATACACGGTGATTAAAATTATTTGATGTGATTATTTAATTTTCTACCCTGGTCTAAATATGAGTATTTTCCCCCTATTTGAATACAAATAATCCCACTTATTTGAATGCAAATATAAAGCATTTAGACAAAAAAATTACAAAAACTGCCTATCTCTCTACCCTTATCTATCTAACTTACCTACTTTGTCTCCAATCGAAAAAAAATATTTACACCTATCCTATATCCCTATCCTATTCCTAACTTTCACCTAATTCTATAAACTGAAATTATCCCTAACTTCATCCTACTCATCCATCTAATCCTATATACATCCTATATACCTATCCTATTCCTAACTTTTAACTAATCTTCACTATACTTTACTTCATCCTACCTAATCCTATATACCTATCCTATCCTTACTCTATTCCTAACTTTTAACTAATCTTCACTATACTTAACCTATCTTATTTTCTTCCTACCTTTACTCTTTATTCTCATCCTAAACCTATTCCTAATTATCTCCCATATTTATCCTATACCTAGCTTTATTTTCTATAAACACTTACTTCTACTCTTCTATCTACACCTATTCTATCCCTATCCTATTTAAATCTAACTCTCTTCTTGACCCTCCATGTCTTTCTTCTTACCATCCTAATACTCTTCATCCCTATTTCTCCCCCTTCTATATCTACACTTAACATCTCTATTATCTCACATACAATAAACTTATCATCCCTATTATCCTGACTCTTAAATATTACTTCTTCTTCAGTCCCTACACTTGTCTGTTTCTTATTTATTCTTATTTTCTTTTCTGCCGACAAACCAAACGATACTACTTTAAAATTATCGATTTTTCCCTCTATGGAAAATCCTCTGTACCTTCTAGAATTCTTATGTAATGGAATCCGCCAGAATGAATCCCTTAAATCTACTTGATTAAAAACAAACTTGCCATCTTTACTTAATTTCGCCTTCACCTGCTCCTGATATGCTGCTTCTACCCCCACTACTTCTGCATGTTTTTGTATTAAAGCTTGAACCTCTACTTTCCTTTTCTCTGGACATCTTATTGTGTTGATCTGTTTACCTTCATCATCCTCTACCTCTACTACATTAATACTAAACCCCGTGTCATCCTCTGTGACTTCATAACTGCCCTTCCATGGCACTACCCTATCCTTAATCCTTATTACCTTCCTTTCCATATCTATCAAAACCCCTAACTTCATCATACAGTCAACACCTAAAATGCTCTGAAACTTCAGTCCAGGTACAATTACAAACTCCTGTTCACAGCTTAAACCTCCTATATCTATCCTAAGCACCACAACACTATTTACTACAGCAAACTTCTTTTTATTTGGAGCTACTAAATGGCTACGTTTTATAGGCATAATTCGATCACAAACCTTATCCCTAATTTTGCTGACGAATTCCTCCGATATTAAACTCGCCTCTGCCCCTGTATCAAGTAATACTTCTACATTATTCTCAAAATTTCTAAATTAATAATTGGCAAACATAATTTTTCCTCAGTTTCTGGCTCTACTTCTTCCTCAATTTTGAAAAATTCACGTGGATGTTCATATACATTTACACAGAAATCTAGTGGTCTGTCGCGTTCTAAAAATCCTGTCTCGTCCTGTTTTCCGTGCTTGGTCCTGGTTGTCCTTCTACAACCTGTGCGTACGTCCTCCTCGTGTTAATATCCGTGTCCCTGTCTCTATTCGGCGTGCTGGTTACAGTCCTGTTTACCTCCGGTAAACTGTTCTGTCGCGTGTAACTAGGTCTTGGCGTCGGTCCCCTAGTCGCACTATTGCTCCTGTATTCCTGTCCTCGTCGTTCCCAATTCGGTCGAAAATTTCTGTTGTAGTCAGGCCGTCTCGGATAATTCGGTGTCCTGTTGTCAAACCTAACTGTGTTAATGTTTCGTTCTCGTATCTCTCTTGTCCGTCCAACACATACATCGTCATATCTCTGTAAGTATTCCAAAACGTCTCCCGTTCTGTGATGTTTTGTAAGGCCACGTGTTGTCTAATTTCCAGTTCAAAATGTCGTGATAGGTACTTGATTATCTGTCTGTCCGTCAATGGTGGATTCAGTTGTTTGGCCACACTGTATTTGCGGATGGCATATTGCTCCCTAGAACCTGCAAACTCTCCCTTAAATTTTCCTGTAATCAAGTCGTCCCTAATCTGATCCTGTTTGTGATCACTCCAGTAATGTTGTAAAATTTGTTTTCAAAGTCCTGATACGTGTCTATGTCCTGTCCTACTAAATTGTACCATGCCTCCGCATTGTCCTTTAATAAAGCCTTTATCGTATTTAGTTTAGTCTGTTCGTCAAATAAATTTCCCACTAGATTTCTTACACTATTAATAAAAATTTGTGGATTTACCCTGTTATCGCCATAAAACTTCATGTGTTGGTCCAATGATACTCCACCTGTAGAAAATCTGGGACCATCCCCGTTAAATTTGACATGTTGTATTTGATACTACTAACTTCGCGTTCTACCCTGCCTAACTGATCCCTACATGAGTCCGTCACTTCAGTCATTTTATATTAATCTCTTCTTCACAAAAATGCGTACTTCGGACCTTAAATGTCCCATTTCCTGTCGAAGACCTGTAATATCACGCTCATTTTTTCAACCCTATTTTCAACTTCCCCATCTTTACGGTAAGACTATTTTAAATTCTGAAACTTCTTTATTCGTCTTATCTATTTTCTCACTTAGGGTTTCCCTAACTCCTGTTAATGTCTCATTCATTCGGTCAAATTTTCGATTTGAGTCTCTCTCGCTCTATTCGATTCATCGCTTAGCAGTTCTAATTTTCTGTTAGACTCCTCCATCGCTCTATTCGATTCTTCCCTAGCTAATCGCATTTCCTCTAACATTCTCATCATTAACTCATTTCCTGTTTCTCCTGATTCCGTCCTCGACTGATCTCTACTGCCTCCAGCTTCTTCCATTTTCGAAATTTTCTCACACAATGCACTATCGTCACTTCCAATTTCCACTCCTTGACTCCTTAACCACTCTTTTCTCTGCATACGTTCTAATCACTCACACACTCTAAAAATACTCTTAAATTTATACACAAACAGAAACTCTCTTTCTCAGATCGCCAGTTTCCTGGAATAAAATAACAAAATTTTATTTGGAACTCGAGCCCTCACGTTGTGGTCGCCAAAATATATATATATATATATATATATATATATATATATATATATATATATATATAAAATTTAAAATATCTATCTGTTTATATTATCACTTTCAATGAGAAAATTCATGTGTGATCCGCTACGCATAAAATTAATTATGTTTAATGAAAAGAAGTTTATTTGTTGTTTTTTACACTAAATAAATATTTACAATATATAAGTTAACATTAAACTTTATCCTTTAAATTTTAACATCGATTGCAAGATTGTGTGGCGTTTTATTTAAGATTGGATTTCGGCTTGATACTCTCCTTGATGCGATGGCCCATTAACTTAAAGATGCCGACGACACGCAGATGTAGTAGTAACTTCAGTAAAAAATGCGGAAAGCGGAGTTTTGAAATTTGTTTTAATTTGAATCTAAAATTCTTAACTTTATCTGTGCCTGTGTCTGAGCGGATTTTTCTTAGACACTTGAGGCTGTATGTAAGTATAATTTTGTACCTTCCATTTAAGTTCGGTATATATTTTTATTTTAAGAAACAAGTTTAGGATGAAATGGAAATGCGGCCAGCAATATTCATCTGGTGGAAAGGTTTGAATAACTTTTCTTCTTCAGATAGTCGCGTTAACAATTGTTTTTTTAAATTATATCCAACCTGTAACTGCTGAAAATGTTCGGCGAATACGTTCAAAAGCAAAGTAAAAAGCATCGTAAACTCTTCTGATGGTATGTTTAAAAATTCTACATTATCTGTTTGTCCATAGTTTTAGAAAAAAAAAATAAATCGTTTACAGAAAAATATCATTGTGTACAAGTGTTTTTTTAAACAACTTCAAAAGAAGATATTCAGCACCATAGTTATTGAAACAGCTCTCCAATGTAGACGTTCTATAACTCCTTAACAATGATAGCTTTGATGCCAGATTATTTGAAACTAAAACTTATAATATTAACACAAAACATAGTTCTTTAACATTTTTAATAAAGGATAAACTTATAAACCGCTGTAAATTTTAGCATACTATTTATATAACGGAAAAGTTTTTGAAAACCATAACATTTCTCGCATTTCTAAAAATATGTTTAATATATTACCAATAAGTACATAATACAAAGAAAAAAAGCACCTTCAGTAATTGTTGACCCATTGGCATTGGGTACGCAATTTTAAGTATATACTTCTAAAAATGAATGGGTATCCTGCTCTTAATGTTTTCCATCTGAAATGATGGTAAAGGGTGATACCTGAAAGAATGCCATTTTTAGTCTAGTATAAAACAGAATCATTTTGTTACAACATTTTGTGCAGGAGTTAAGGGTTCATCAAATAAAGGCTCATGTGTGTCAATTTCACAATTAGTAGCTTCATTTGAAATTTGCAAACGAATATAAATGTTTGGTTGCACAACTATTCACAGGTCACCAATTGTAGGATATGAGTTATAACCACCCCTATTTCGAACAACGGAAAGAGATTCTCAAGAGGATCTTGTAATGACTACACCCCTAAATCAATAGATTTTTTTATATTTGTAAATTTTTGAATTAAATCCGGCGTAAAGTAATCCTGATTACGGACCCGCCCATAAATTCTTAAGTATTGAAATTACCTACAGATTTAAACGATTTCAATTTTGTGGCCAGTGGAAAATTCCATCAGTAAAGGTGCATCTAAAGGGAACGTGTTATCTCGTTATGTGGTTGGTTGGAAAGGGGTCATTTTGCGCCGAATTGAAAATCTAGATATACCAGTAAAAAGATGTGAGCCAGCGGTCGGTTATTGGGGTGAAGGTTTACACCGTGCTTCCAGTTGTCCTTGCACCGCCTGCAATTAAAATTTAAAATAAATAATCAACATCGAACTAGTATTGTTTAGTGTACCTAAGTTGGGTAGTATGCAAGCTATGCTGCAAAAGATTAGTTTTAGTTATTTGTAATATTCAGGTACAACCTGTCAAATCCTGAAAACGCGACGCCATTGCTGACGTGGGAAAGTGATTGATGTTATAATAAGTACGGTTGGCAATATTACGTATTTGGCGTGAATACTAGCGAGATTATTAAAACTGATTCGGAAAATAGGTAGTCAGTTATCTTTGTGCTCGTTATAATTTAGGTGAACGGGGGACTTAACAAAAGGGCCACGCATTGACCTACACAATAACTATGAAAACAGGATATTGAGCGGGACGTTGAATCTGCAGTGTCAAATTTGTATATGAGTAATATAAGTGCAACAAGTTTTGGTATATTCACCGTTACTGCTTAACCTGGTCACTCACCCCTTCAATAAAAGACGAGAATAAATTATAGTTGAACAATAAAATGGAATTTATGGTACTCTGGTTCTTGATTTGGAGATTGAAGTCACTAAGTTGTTGTTTTCAATTTGTCTGTGAGGGAGTTCCAGCAACCGTTCGCTTCTATAATTGTTGTATGTAGCCAGAACTCGAAACAATGTCGAAGGGTTTGCAAATGACAACGCGGATGTGCATGCCAATCTGATTAAGAGTAAGTATTTTATAGGGTGAGTAATATAATTTAGATGTGTAAATTATGTTGAATTTTGGCCAGAACAACATTTAGGTTTTAAAACAATTTTTTTTTTAATAACCATTATTGATTATTGTATTCGATTATTTGCGTTATGTTAATGATGCCTCATAATTATTGTAATATAAATTTCTCTACTAATGTTTAAGATCATGAATATGTGGTGGTAGCGAGTTGGGGAACAAAATTAAGTCAGTTGCGGAGTAGGGATTGTTAATATGTGGATGAATGTCTTTTTTTGTGAATCAATAATTTAAACTTATGCAAAGCGTCAAAGTCGTGGGCTATCCCCCTGAGATATATCCATGTTCAAATTATCGCTAGCCGCAGACAGATGTTAACTTTTATGAATAACAACATTTAATCAAATTTTGCGATTAGCTATGAGCCGTGTTAACCTTTATCATTACATAAGAAAAAAACCATTCTTAGTCAATAACACTCGATATTGTTTCATGCATATTTACCTGCTTTATTTCTTTGTACTTGTACACCCGTAAATTTCATAAAATAACCTACTCTATTCATGCTTAGAAGGAGGGGTGTTACTATCATTATGATGGCGAAATCCTACAAGGATAGAACGTTATAGTTTTGATTTAAGCTTGAGGTAAGAAGAAGCTTAAAATTTTCAGCTCGCAAATCATCCCACAACAACAGTATACTTTTGATTTAAAAAAATGAAGCTTTTAACACAATAAATATTGAGTCGTTCCATCTGGGTGGCCGTATCTATAATCCGTTTGCTTTTAAATAAGTAAATAGCATTTTTTAAAGTATCTTCAGTCAGTGCTACTACATACAGTAATACTTGATTTGACAGGATTACGATTCATGATTACTTTAGAAATTAAAGAGTCAAAAATGTTATTTATTTGTTTTAAGAAACGAACGATGTGCATTGCAGTTTCATTATTTAATTGGTCCGTGGTATATTCAGCTTTTATAGCTGTTGCCACAGCATTGCTAAATATTTGCGTAGCATACTTCACACACATCTTTTGAAAAGAGTTTGGGTTTACATGCTTATTCGTTACTTTTATTAATGATCTTGTGGACATACTTTGTTTACTAATCTGATTAGTAGTTATTATATCTGTCCAAGACACCAATTGATCGTAAACAAATACACTTAATTTGGAATTCATAAAATTATTTAGCAGACTTTCTATTAGATGTGGTAGATCCTATATTAAATATATTTTATGACTATCAATTATAACGAAATTACTACTTTGTTTTTCTTGCCTAAGTAGATCAAAAGCATTCCTATTATTAGCATCCTGATCACACACTATACTTCTTGGTTTAAATCTAATGCCTATTATAGTTGACAGAAATTCTTTAGCTATTAATGCTAAATGCCTCCTAGACATAGGGCCATATGTAAGTATAATACCCATAAGGCATGTTCCATGTATACAGCAACCCCATAGTCTGCTACCCTCTGCATTTTACCAGTATTAAGGAGTTCTTCATAGTCTTCGATACAGTCTAAAGAGGAATTGTATATCAAATCTTTTACTTTAATTTCAACCGACAGTATTACACATTGGCGTTCACTAAGATCTATTATTTTAACTTTCTGCTTAAGTCTGTTGATCAAGTTATTGTTTAACCCAGGTTTTAAATTGCATACCCTAATCCAAAACCGAATTGTATAGACTGATGCAAGAATAAATCCTAAAGTGTGTTTCATATACTTGTAGCTACCTGGAGATTTATAGTACTATTGCGAGCTACTATTAGGCAACCCGTCAAACACATAAGCGCCGCAAGCACTGTATATTCTTCATAGACCGGGAAGCTTCTCGCAATTACTGGAGGATGAGTCATCCTTTTTAATTCACGGTACAAATAAGACCGATGATGAGGTACAGAGTTAGTCTATATCAGAATGTCGAATATAAATTATATCGTGTAAAGTTAAATAGTTGAGCTTTTGGAAGTCAAAGAGTATACATAAATGTTATATTATGTGTTTAATGTACATGCTGCTTGTAGAATACATAAATAGACAAAAGTGTAATAAATAAATAGTTGTGTTAGTGTTGTTAATGGACCTATGGTTAAGAAGTTAGTTTAAAAAGATATTAGTGCTTGTAAATTCATTAGTGTGATAGTGCTTCATTGTTAATTGGACTGAAAACATCTATAAATAAGGCATATACTGTTAATTAGACTTGTGAACAGTGAGTAATAAAGACTCTTGTTATTACTTGTTTTAAATTAGTGAAATGCGGTAGTAGTAGCCCGCTACAATACAATGACAATTGCCCAGAAGTCATACCTGTCTTTTCTTATGAAATATTTGCATCATTATAAAGGCACAAATATGTATGCTTTTAAGTTTCAATTCATCGTTTAATTTGCCTTTTAAATCAAATTTATCAGAACACTTCATTCTCAACGTGTAAATTTTGTAAAATTTTCTATTTAACTTCCCTTTAAATGCTGCATCTTTCTTTGTAGTTTCACTTTTCGAAAAGAAAAACTTGAACAACGCATGCTAACCAGTTTATCAATGAGAGACAAATTACTTCTTGTACTACTCTACGGTGCTACATTTTAAATAGATTTATGTGAAGAGGTAGCATTATATGTGAAAATAGGTGATGCTGCTAGGACAGGAACATCTATAGAAACAACAAGTAATTCTAGATGAATCGATTTATTTAATGTTAAAAAGTATGTTAGGTTTGGAATCTTAGGGCTCCATAATGTTCAGAAACCCTAACAAAAAATATAGTTATAACAATTTTTACAAAAGCAAAATGACTGATTTAATATAGAAAACACAGATTTTTGTATGAAAGCCATTGAAAAAACTCGCTAGTTTTGTTTATCATAGTTTTGAGGGAAATATCCCATTTATTGTTAATTACCTTGATATTTGTTTGGAACAGCATTCTAATTCAATAATTTTCTTTTGGCATTCGAATCTTTAATAGAAGATCTATCAAAATGATGCAATGCAATACAAATGTAATGTACTGCGCATACTTTCGAGCAAGTTTTCAGTCAGCTGCCGCAACTTCAAATAAATAAAACATGTTCTATTTTTTAGCAATTTCTATGCAATTTTGGTAATTTTTTTATAAGTGAGATTTCAAATTAGAAATAAAATTATAATAAGAAAAATATGTCCTATATTTTAATATCTGATTGTTGAACAACATAAATAACCAAAATGCATGTTAAATAATTATTATACAAATAATTTATGATACTAATGAATGATATTAGTATAGTTTCGATAAAATGTTATTTTTATTTCTTGGTAACACTTCCCATCAAACTAAAATTACATACAAATTGCACAAGTGTAAAACGGAAATGACATGCAAGTGACATCCGTAAAGTATATTCTATGAGTGACATACAATGCAATGCTTTGCATTGCATCAACATTGCTTAATATAAAGCCACCTTTAGACAAAGTTATCGCCAAACTAAACTTTGCAATTTCATTCATTAAAAAATTTGCTGACGATATAGTAACATCTATACGAGAAGATAAAATTAAGGGAACTCTTAAAATTTTTAATAGGTACGAAAATATTGTTAAATTTGTTGAGGTTAGGTCGCTAAGGAATACATATAATTCCTTCTGTTGCATTAGTCCACTTTTATATGTTTTAAATAAAATAGTTCTACACAAAATGAAACTCTATTTTATAAGCAAAATACAAAACCACGCCATGTTTTCTTTGTACACTACTAATCATCATCTTATTATAGTCCATTCTAAATAACTTTAGGATGACGTCAAATATAGTAATAAAGTTTTGGCAACTGTATACAAATAAATACCTAGAATTGCGCATGAAGGATATTGTCATTTAACATAATAAAAGTTGGCAGTTCTGTACGGTGTTGTCACCAATTCTTCTTGCCAATGGGAATATTCATATATCTTTCATTAAATATATTATAATATAAACTAACATTGGCATTGTAGCATTTCATCCAGTTGTGACGTCATCCTAAAGTTAAAGCGAATGGACTATACCAACAGAACGGTGTTACCAAAAACTAATACATTCAGATAACAGAATATTTGATTCACAGAATAAACATAATGTACAACTAACTAATTACATTTATAAAACGGATTTTAGAGTAATACTCAATACCCCCTCACTAAAATCCTTTAAACCTAATAATACTTTAAATTTGTTGAGCGCACTAATTGGTAATCTTTTTGTTAATATGTCTGCTTGCTTGCTTTCAATAAAAACTAAACTTAAGTTTCCCTTCCTAAGGTGATGCGAAACGAAATTGTATTTTAACTCAATATGTATAACTCGCCGATTGTTAGCTGAATTTTTTATCAATGCAATGTAACCCTGATTATCTTCATAATATATAAGTGATTTGAAATTGATTTTAAAATCAAGAAGAACTTTCTTTAACCATAAAGCCTATGATACTGCTGCACGAAGCGCAACTATTTCTGCATCGGTAGAGAACAGTGTAACACAATTTTGTTTAGCTGTATTGCTAAAGATTTTAAACAGATAGCCCGTAACAGATTTCCTGTCATATACATCTCCTTCCCGATCTGTATCTACATAACAAAACCTTCATCGATTTTTCTGAAAAATTCTAGTCCAACATTCACTGTTCCCTTCAAATATTTAAAAAATTTATTTAAGTGAATCTACAACTCCTCTATAGCTTTGCCCTGATACCGACTAAAAAAATTTAATGTAAAAAAATATCGGGTCTCGTTCTCAACATTAAATACATCAAGCAACCTATTAATTCTCTATAAGGTTTATCGGTTAGTGGTTCAACATCACTACATACAGAAATTTTAAGTTTAGGATCAATTGATAAGTGTAATATTTTACAACTACTTAAATTAAAACGCTCTGATAAAGCCTTAATATAATTTAATTGATTAATTAATAACTTTCCATGCTCCCTATCATAATATATTTCTAATCCCAAAAACCTTTGTAGGCATCATTTATCCTTCATTCTAAATCTATTCATTAATCACTCCTAAATCTGGTCCTGACAAAATTATACATTTACATAAATTATCAGAAAAACCTCTTGTTTCATAATATAAAGGCAAAACCCA
The DNA here is from genome assembly GCA_036346225.1 of Platerodrilus igneus. NCBI lineage: Eukaryota > Metazoa > Arthropoda > Insecta > Coleoptera > Lycidae > Platerodrilus > Platerodrilus igneus. Next base: position 3,502,980 of record JARFIW010001117.1, on the reverse strand, counting down.
TTTTCTGACCTAACAAAACCAATCATTAGCAAGTAATTATTTATTTCTTCATTCCAATACCTGGATGAACTTTTAAGTCTATACAATGACTTCTTCAATTGCAACACCATTCCAAGTTCACACTTTATTCCCATTAACAAGGGTTTGCAAAATTCTACTCTTTTAATTTTTATATTTTTGTCCAATCCAACAATTATTCTTTCAAAGTAGCTACTTTGCTGGATCGTTCGAGAATCCATTATCTTTACGCTAGCTATTAACTTGCATAAATACACACCAATTAAGTGTATTTGTAGAACGCGATAACACCAGTAAAACTATCAACCAGATAAGATAACGCGTTTTTAATTGCAATAAATTGTAATAAAGTGCAATGGACAACTATTAGTTCCATTCATTAATAAGAGAAAAAAGTTTTTATGATTGCAATAAATGTTAAACTTGCAGGAAAGTAATATGAAAACGGACGAAATTACAGTTAATTATTACATTACACTTTGAGTCAAGCCTGCTAGGATATGTTAGAACAATTCGACAACGGTGACGTATTGAGATTTTTATTTTATAAAGTTGATAAATATTGAAGAGATTGAGTTTTTAGAAAATTAATTTTTAATAGTTAGTGGAGCGTCATTTCAAATAATAAAAGTTATTAATCAATAAGCTCAACCTCCCTCCAATTGAAATGAGTGCTATATTTTAAAAAAATTATTAAATCTTTACTCTATAATATTTTGCTTTGTCAGTTGCATTATAAATTTAAAGAACTGCTTATCAGCTTTGCTTTACAAATTGGCTGATATGTGTTCTAATACATGCAGAAAATACGTGAAAACCACAGCTGCACATACATTTATGGCTTTCTTTAAAAGATTAGGCCACCTTAATCACCTGTTTAGTGAATAAACACTAATAATTGGTTTATACCAAGTAATTCTATCAAGCGATATTATGTTATCTTGCAGCTGTGCAGGTGATCATAGCAATAAAATTGTCTTCCTTTGTAAGCAATTTTCGGTAGCCGATGTGTTATCTCTCTGTTTATAAGTTGTGCTTTGCAGCTGATATACCTTCGCAGGTGTTTTCTGAGAATTCTTTACATTTGATCTTTCGGAAATATTTATGAAAACCAAACACCTTGCCCCCCACGTAGCTCTTTCTTTTTAAATACAGAACAACTTTGAAAGCTGTTCATTCGATTCAACATCCTTTTAGCAAAAAGGAATGTTGCGAGTCGCCTTATTAAGATGCTTGCTGTACTTAGTGTGTTAACTTAGTTAACTTGGTTGAGTCAATGTCCAATCCATCGACAAGAGCAGCCCGCATTTTCCAAATTCTTTATGTTGGTACCAGAGAAGCATACAGCTTGATCTTAGGTACATTTTTTTATTTCTTTTATTTAATCTAACATCTTGTTAACCTACTACCTAAAATTTAAGCAAATCCGTCTTTTACCCCCTGTTGTAACTTTTGAATGTGTGTATGTGTTGGTTGATTGTGGGTTGGGTGGTTGTTTGTGTGTGCATGCATGTGTTTGTGTGTAACTGGGGTCCAACCATCGACAGCCGGATATCAGGGGTCTCCAGTGTGCGTGATGCCCGTTTGTTCACCATACATGTGATTTTCTAAAGGCCCACCCGAAGGTACTACATTGACCAGGCGAGTTTTCTTTTACCTGAAAAATTTGGAATTTTGCCGAATTCTTGTTATTTCAAGCAAGGTAGGGATCTTTAACGTGCGTGACAACACTCACACACGGAACCTCTATTTTACCTCTCATCCGAACGAGGGTGTATTTTTTGTAAAAATGATCGCCTAACATTTTTCAAGCAGACCGTGTCGGGATTCAAACCAGGGACCTTGGGCGTAGTAGTCACACACATACCAATTACGCCACGGAACCTCCCCTCCCGTTTGTTCACCTTACATGTAATTTTTCAATGCTCCACCCGAAGGTACTACATTGTCTGTTTGTTCACCGTTCATTTACATTTCCAATGCTCCACCCGTAGGTACTACATTGGCCAGAAGGCGAGTTTTTTGTTGCCTGGAAATTTAGAATTTTGCCGAACCCTTGCCGTTCTAGGCAAGGTAGGGATCTTTAACGTGCGTGACAACACTCACTCACGGGACCTCCATTTAACCTCTCATCCGAACGAGGGCGTAATTTTTGTGAAAAATGCTCACCTGCCATTTTTCAAGCAGTTGGCCGTGTCGGGATTTGAACCCGGGACCTTGGGATCCGTAGCCTTACGCTTACTACATTGATCCACGGCGACACCTCTGTTTGTTCACCGCAGTCGTCGGCAGCCGGAAACGGTGATGCACTTCCTTTTTTTTGATTGGTGTTGTGGTTTGTGTTTTGTTTGGTTTTCTGCCTAGAGCTCACCTCCTCTGACCAGGACCATCGGCTGCCGGTAATCTCAGTCTGTCGTGGTACACTTTTGGCAAATTGTCCCATTCAGTCCCCAAACGATCAGCATCCGGAAATCACAGATTTTTAATAGGGGCAATTGGAGTTAGATGGTATGTTGTGTTTGTGTATGTGTTTGCGCGTGTATGTGGGTGAGTGGTTTGCGTGTGTGGGTGGGTTTGTGTGGGTGTGGGGGAACCATCGCCCCCTTCCTCCATCGGCAGCTAGAAATCCCGGGGCACTATATAATCTTTCTCTCACTCTTTCGAGAGTTCGTTTCACGCCAAAGTGCTCTCCAGAGATACAATCGTGCAAGTGCTACAATACTCCCGGCATTCTGCTTCTCAGCACTATCACTTGAAATCGTCTTTAAGTGTCATATTTACACTCAAGGCGTCGTTTCAAGTTTCTATTTTCAATCACCAAGGAGTTCCACTGTGCCCAGTATGGCTTCAGGCTCCTACTTGAAATACTAGTTTCTTCCCAAGCTGGTCGTCGTCCTCTACTTTTCCAGTCAATAATACGTTCCAATTCGGCGTCATTCTCCTGATCTTCTCGTATTCTTTAGGGTTGCCAAGTATCATGGGTTACCGTTTTTCTATGGATGACATTTATTTTTTCTTCCCTCTTAGAGCAATAATTGCAGTCTACTGGACACGGTCTTCTTGACAGAGCGTATACATTCCGATGGCTAATTCCTACACGATATTTTGTGTCAAAGTCATATTCCTGCAGCCGTTCTATCTACTTTGCAACTTGCTATTCAGGATTTCGAAACTGCAGTAACCATTTTAGTGCACCATGTCTGTTCTTAATAGAAATTTACGGCGGTATAAGTACTTATAAAAGTACTTTACGGATTTGACGACGGTCAACAACTCTCTTCTTGTCACACAAAAGCTCCTTTCTGGCCGCGACAAGACTTTGCTGAAAACCCAATAACTTTTCTTGACCGTCCTGCATCTGAAAAAGAACGCTTCATATAGCTGTGTTGCTGGAATCAGTATCCAACACAAATTTACCCTCCAACCACGGATAACTCAGAATCGGTGCTGTAACTAGTAGCCGTTTTAGTTGTTCAAATGCGCTGTAGCAATCGTCATTTCAATTATATTTTTGTCCAGCTTCGGTTAATTTCGTCAACGGTTTGGCAATGTTCGCAAACTCTAGTATAAAACGTCGGCAATATGTACACAATCCCAGAACACCGCGTAATTGGTGTATATCTGCTGGTGTAGGCCACTCTTGCACCAGCTTTTATTCCGGTCTCCGAAACGACATGTCCTAGATATTTCACCTCTTTTCCAAATAGGTGACATTTCTTTGGGCTCAAGGCAAGGTCTGCCCCGCGTAATCTTTGAAATTTCTGTGAGCAACCTTTGGCTGATTTATCTTTTGAGTCATACAATGTTGAATATGGCATACTGGAATGCAACTTCCCACAATCATGTTTTTCTTTAGGGTTACCGTATGTGGATTAATGTTTAGCATCCTTACTGGTATTGTATTTCGAGACTTTACTAGTGTTCTTCCAATCAGTAATCCCTGCTGACCCATTCCCGATTCCGTTGCTTACATCTTGCATACTTGTTCTTCCCGGAGAGTACCATCTGGGCGTCCCATCACGATCATTTCCGTCTTCTCGGATATTTTTATATCACAAATCATTCGAACTTGCATTGTCTGGTTACTCGTCCCTTGAAATGGAATCTCATTATCATCTATTCGAGGCACATTTTCTTTCATGTTCACATGAAACCCATATTCTCTCATGAGATCCATTCCCAACATAACTTCTTATGTAATTTTAGCTACCAACACCCGATGATTAATTAGTTTATCTCCAATTCTCAACGTTACAGCAATCTCTCGGTGAGTCGTAATTTTCTCACCACTTGCCGTTCGAAGACATACCGATGCAGGTAGCACTTTTCCACGACCAACCAAATTTGGACTCACAATAGTTCTTGTCGCTCCTGTAACCACGATTAATCGGACAACTCTACCATTAATTCTACCATCAATATAAATACTGTCCAAACTTCCCACCGACGATGTAGCACGGATGATAATCTCTGGGTGTACTACGTTGTGCTGTCGACGTTTGCCCGCATACGTTGACTTAATTTAGGTTTTCTGCTGCTCCACCGGTGGTTTTTTTGGTTGAGTACAGCGTCTCTGTATATAAACAACTTCACCGCAGTTCCAGCATCGCAGATCCCATCTCTGCGGTCGTTGTCTCTCCAGTCGTTCCGCCTTTTGTTTTTCAAATATATGGTTGATCATTTTTCTACTCTGTTCTGCGATTGATCAGGTTCTTCTAAGGCAGACCAAACTTAGTGACTTATTCTGTGTGATGTTTGCTTAGTTGCTTCCCATTCAAGCGCATGAGCCAGTGCGTCATCTAACATTTTTGGCCGTGCTAATCTTAGCGCTTGCTGTATTTCGCCATCTTTAACGCCATCCACAAATGTTTGAACAGCCAGTTGTTCGAGGAAGCTATCTGGTGCCGTTGGGTATGCCAATCTAACTAATCTGGCAATATCAGCTTCGAATTCTTGAAGACTCTTATTTATCTTTTGCGAGCGGTTCTTAACTTGTGCATGCTAAACCTGTTGAAGGTGAGCATTCCATATCTCATCTTAAGCTTCGATGTTAAGAGGCCGTAGTCATTCAGTTGGTGATCGGAAATCGTTTGCAAGATGTTAAGAGCTTCCGCTCGTAGGACCACTATTAAGGAGATAGCCTTCTCTTTGTCACACCAACCGTTGGCTATTGCAGCAGCTTCAAATTGTTTCCAATATGTCGGCCAAGGTGTTTTATCATCAAATGTGGTTGGTTTCACTTTAAATTTTGATGCTATTGATTCGCTCCCTCCATGCTTTTTATTTCAGGGATGTTTTAATTTACAACTTGATTTGCTAATTCAAATGGCCGCGTTGTTAGTGAAATCATTTGTTCTTGCAGGCTCAACACATCTTTTTCCATTTTTATTAATTTACTGTCCAACTTTTTGCTCAACTGTTGTTACCTGTTCAGTGAAATCTTCTTTAAATGCAATGGAGTTTACCATTAATCTTTGTTCTAGCGTCGCTGTATTTTCATTCACAGCCGGTAAGTCTTTGTACTTCATAAATCGTTCACGTTCTGGAACACCTTTCGTTTGTTTACTTGGAATAAACTTTAAGATTAATTACATGCTTTGAAAATTAAAATAGTACATCTTGGTATTGTAACGGGCTACTACTACGGCGCTTCTCTAATTTAAAAACAAGTAATAACAATAGTCTTCATTACTCACTGTTCACAAGTCTAATTAACAGTATATGCCTTATTTATAGATGTTTTCAGTCCACTTAACAATGAAGCACTATTACACTAATGAATTTACAAGCACTAATATCTTCTTAACTAACTTCTTTACCATAGGTCCATTAACAACACTAACACAACTATTTATTTATTTTACACTTTGTCTATTTATGTATACTTCAAGCTGCATGTACATTAGACACAGTATATAACATTTATGTATACACTTGAACTTCCAAAAGCTCAACTACTATTACTTTACAACGATATAATTTATATTAGACATTCTAGTATAGACTGACCCTTGCATTTATTAGCGGCCTTATATATATATATATATATATATATATATATATATATATATTCTGAGTTAAAGATATGACTCATCCTCTAGTAATTACCAGAAGCTTCCCGGTCCATTGAGAATAAGCGGCGTTTTGTGTGTTTGATTGCTAGAAGGATTCTCGAATCCTGGAGACTATGCAGACCCTACAACGCTTGTGTGTTTGACGGGTTGCCTAATAGTAGCTCGCAACAGTATTTTTAAGTAATGACCTAAAGCACAAAAGTATTATCTTTGTATTGTGATAAGAATTTAATTTAATGAAACTTCAATTTGCTTTTTCTTAGAAAATATACATGGGTTTATAATGCCTTTTTTTGAAACAAAATTCCAAGTTAAGCTAATAATTTTTGTGATTCTAATATAACATCGTTAGAGATAAAAGGAAAACTAAAAAAAGACCAACAGTAGATTGAATTTAAAAGCTGATAAAGAAAATTAAATTATAAATATAGGCTTGTATGAAGCATTATTTACCACTCTTGTTCAATAATATATTGAAACATTGCTCATGTAAACCATCCACAGGCCTGAATATTGTTTTGCTAAATAACAATTGTAATTATTTTTCATGATCGGTTATTAAGAGCGATCGATACTAAAGCATCAAATGAATTTTTAATTTGTGTAAAATTTGCGGTAATTTCATAGCTACTGATGGTAGAGGAAAGTGGACATGTATACGAAATAACATTGAAATAAACAAACAACGAATTACTTTAAACACTTACCTTGTATATGCGAGCGTAGCGAAGCACATTTATATTTATGCGGCCGTTCAAACGGATGACGATAAAAACAAACTGTAGAATGCGTCCGTCTTTTACGGGAAACAAAAGTCGACTGTTCTAATGGTGAAGCGTAGAACATGTGTTTATGCGGCTTTCTAAAACGAAAAATCGATACTACCAAGTTTCGTGTGTTTTCCACGGTGATAAGAATATTCTCGCACTTGCGAAGAGCAGAGTTTATCAATCACGGCATTTTGTATAGGCAGGGTACTTGAAGTAATACACGGTATTTTTCAATAACAATCAATATACGGACCGATGCATATAATCAACACATGTCAAGAGAAAATATATTTAGCGGTAAATTATGTACAATATAAACGGAACCTAAATAAGCGGTAAATTATATACAATATAAACGGAACAGTTTGAAATAACAGATTAAACCACATGTACATAAAATTTCTAAGTGTCTGTTACTAAATTTATCAAAACTGAATATATTTATGTTGAACATTTACGTTATTTTATTTCTTGAACTACACAAAGATCTTATAAATAAAAAAAAGGTCTATGGAATTTGACTTAAGTTATTTTCGAAAATAGAATGTTTAAAAATTATTATCCTACGATAATAAAATAAAAGTAGTACAGGATCATTGAGTTGTCTTTGATTTAATATTTGAATATATATTTGTGATATTCTTTTGAAACGCAAGCAGCTGTTCCACTTATAATAACTAACACTAAATGAGAAAATTAAGGGAGTAAACAAGTTCAAATACCTGTGACAAGTAATGCAATCAAACGCCCTTGACAAAGAAGCCATCCTGTAATGAATTTCGCCTTGCGTTAGTTTTATATAACCGATCAAGAATTCTTATATAATAGTAACAAGCCCAGGGTAAAGTTAGGATGAAAAATGGCTTTTAGAAAAAGAAAACCCTTGAAAGACTTTTAGCTAACTGGGTTTTGATCCGCGGTCGCATGAGATTGGGTTATTGCGGTTTGTTAAATTTCGAAAATAATATAATGGACGCCACCTAAATTTTTTCTAATGCAACTGACTGAATCAAATTGCAAGAAAAGGAAAATTTGGAAACCTAAATTAACACTAACCTCTTTAAATACAAAATTTGATTACCACATATATGTTACTTACTACTACCAACATAGATACCATTTATATCTTATAATCCTGTATGAACACGAAATCTGTATTTCAGTTTCAATTAGTTGTCATTGTATCATTATATGCATTCATAGCGAGTGAAATCTTTCAACTACCTTAGCACTTTTGGGAAATTTAATAATTTTCAATAATAGACTAAAATCAAAAGAATTATTCTATATTCCTTTTAAGACAAATTAAAAGCCGTTATAAATGTGAATTATTATAACAGTATTCTTATTAGTATAGTTCTATGTTTTATGTTTTTATGTTTTATTAAATGTTAATATAATTTCTGATTTTTGTTACAATATTTACTTTAATAATTAATAGTCTGGGGTAGCGCTACGAAAGACTTTACATTCTTTTCAAATTACTCAACTTCCAACAAAATTATTGTTAGATAATCTTATTTCAGTTTAACCTTCACCTTTCTGGTATAAGGCTTTGTTAGGTCAACATCTTGGCATATAATTTGAAATAAACAAGATAAACAGTATCATTAAAATTGAACTTGACTTTGTAACTAACAAGTGACAATTGCTTATCTGTACATATACGCTTTTCTTTATAAGTTTACGAATAATTTATAAATTTGAGTACTTCATTAATTGTCTAAAATTGTTCTTTAAATTATAAACAGTACAAATTTAGAAAAAGGGAAAGTCTTTTAACAAAATATGTCACAAAATTATTCATTAACGCTCAATTAGTTGGTTTCATGCAGCAACACGAGATAATTTACAACCTTTCAAAAAATCACTACATACATATACGGTATGAGTCATCGTAAAAACGCAACGTAATCTTTAAAAAATAGAATAGTCTTACCAAATGGCGGCAAATGATCTGTTAACCTTTTAACCACATGTAGTTCAACGAACAATTTACAGCATGTCTAGCTGCGGACCGGAAATCCAATTTTGTCCAACATAACTGCATACAAATTTATATAATAAATGGGTTCCATGACTGTAAAATTTAACTTGAGCTTAAACGAAGTTGCACGTTGCGAAGATAGAGTTATATTAACACATGAGTTGTCTTAGGCAACTTTTAACTATCTGCCTATGTTTATTTCGGCGTTTTCGCCAGAAAAACTTAATTTTCCTCGCCGTCTTGCCAGCAACCTTTCGCTTCAACAAGAAAAGTGACCACCTGTCACGAATAGACTACCAAACTCTTATATCTTAGATGTTATAACTAAAGGAGCACGCAAACACCGTTTGAAATATGTTATGAACTGGAACCACACAATTACGTTGCAGATTGCAATTCCAATTGAAATTGTAGTGTGCCTTGAAATTTGTTGAGTTATTAAATATACAAGCGAATTAAAATCAATCATGGAATAAAACGTTGTTGAGTAATAAATACTAAAATTAGCGGTAATATTTACTAATAATATTGTTAGAAATTTTAAATGTTACAATCCTAGCAAGAGCAAGAAAAATAGAACTAGCATTCCACTTGACAAAAAATATATACAATAAGAAGTCCATATCCATCAATGCAAAGATAAGGCACCGTAATACAGTTATCAAACCATAGGGCCTCTATGCCCCAGAATGCCTTATACTGAACACAGTCAGACAGCTAGACACGGTAGAAAAAAGAGATAGAAAAATTGTAAGGAAAATCCTGGGACCAAAATGTGAAGACGGAAAATAGAAAGTGAGAAGCAATAAGGAGATTTGTTCAAAAACAAAGAAAATAACAGACACAATGAGAAAGAGAAGAGTGATATTTTACGGTCACATTAAAAGAATGAACGATTAAAGATTAACAAAGAGACTTCAATTACTTCGATAGAAACCCTAAGACACAGATGACATGGATTCAGGAAATCAGAAAAGACATGGAAGAAATAAAAATAGATAGAAAAGAGGTAGAATAAAGAGAAAAACTCAGAGTAAAAGTAAGAGGGTTCAATGGTTTCCAAGAAAAGGAAAAAAGAAGACTGGTGTAAAATGGACAGAAGAAAGAAAAAAACGACACGGAAAAAAATGAAAGAGTACTGGAAGAGAAGAAAAAGGGGAGAAAGATAATCATCATAAGTTGTTTCACGTGGTTCATAGTTGGCCGAAATCGAAAGAAGAAGAAAAACTAACACTACATTTTCTTTCAGCTTCAATATTGATTTAGTTCTTAGAGAGTTCAATTTAATTCAGAGCGAATTTTACGAGCGTTAGGAATTCTACATTTTTCCTTACCATCAATCTTGCATAATCACTATGAAATTGCAGTGACGCTTGAGTCATACATTAATGAGAAGAAGATGGGAAACGTGCATAAAAGACCTATATAATAAAACCACCAGCTTTTATAATCGTCGAGAGGGCGTTACAAAACATGTTTAATGAAGTGACAGGTTAGTTTGCGGCAAATTTATTACTTATTACTGTAACAGAAGTGGCCAATACAATATGTATCGCGACTGATTTTCACATTTAAATTAAAGTTGGTTCTAATAAATATTCAATTTAGTAGAGCTTGAAAAAACGCAAACACTAAGAGGAACAGAAAAAATATAATTTTAAACAAACTATGATTTTAAGTTGTGAATATAAATAATAAGCGCGCCTTCGGTAAGCAAGTTATACTGTAATCTTTTTACAATTGCAAAAGCCGCTTTAGTTAACATTTGAGACGATAAATACCGCCAAAGAAATACGGTCGCTTCGTTTTCTATCTTATTCTCATTAATCTATGGCTTGAGTTCCGTTCACTTCCCCGACCCTGTGTCTCATCATAGACCGCGTGAAGTTAGAGTTTTGACTAGTCCGGAAGTCTCCTGAAAGTTTTATTTCGGAACGGATTAAATTATCATCTATTGTATACCTTCGAAGGAATTCGAGTATAGGTATTGACATCTGCTTGTACTCTCAACAATTTATAGAAAAGAAAAATTGTTACACACCTGTGAAATTTCTGATTAGTGGAGTGTTGTTAGTCTTTCTGTTTAGAATCTTTCTGATAATTACTACAATATACTTCGAACTGATATACAAGCACTTAAAAACTATTACAAATTATTTAAAATCATTTCTAAACAATGGTTCAACTTAATTAAGCATTAAACTATGATATTTATATAATAACTACAGCCTAAACTAGAAATTCACTCAACTCTCTCCCCTTTTCTGTGATGAATTCTAATCCTAAAATAAATTCGCCCTTATATATAAACGACTAGATGAATCCACCGTCATCTATGTCTATTTTGTGTAATATTGTTACAATTTGAAAAAGCCGTTCCCGCTTCCATTGGTTATTGTCCATGACTGCATATTGAATATTTGCATTAGCAGGCGCCGGTTCCTGTGTGATAGTCTAGCCACAGACTTAAAAACTACGTTAAAATCGCATTGGACTTCAACTCAGTTCTCTTCGTATTAGAAAGAGATGGGTTCGTTCAATTTATAGACCAAGATATGGTAGATGTCAAACTTGGTCTTTAAGGAATTATAGAGGACATGAGTTACATAATAAGCGACGATAATCTTTCTGCGTTTCATGATCAATTCAATGGTCTTGAATGAATCCTATGTACGAGTACGCAACCAACCATTCTTCTAACTAACGGATAGCATGCACGCACAAATTACCCCTATACTAATAATGGACTAGTCCAGCATCCCTCGAATACAATAAAGTGTCCGAATACACAATATGAACAAATTTCAATATAAAAGGAGCTGCAACAGCTATAACAAATAACTTCATTTTTGTTCACTATTTAAATCTCCATGGAAGGAACGTATGATAAGTGAAAGACAGAAGTCATCAAGTTGCTCATGCACCAGGAATTTCCATTCAGATTATCTCGTTGTGACCACTAAATCTATCGGGATAAAATGAAGTAAACTCTTATAACAACACTACGGAATGAATCCCGTCATAAAGAACTTGGGCAGATTTACCGTCTACACATCACAGCCACAGTACTACCCCCTACAGCGCATAACACCAACAACACTCCAGGAATTGAAAGAAACATTCCGCACCACAGACCGCTTTAATTTATATCAATCAATGAATCTGTGTGTGTGCTAACGTTTATCACTAGCATGAGATCTCATATGCCTTTTTAAATTGATCGTTCGAGATGTTTTGTAATCACAAACCGTACATGCATGTGATTTATCTCTATGTACACTCATATGTATTTTTAGCTGGTTCTTACGATATGTTTTTAAATCACAAACCATGCATGTATATAATTTATTACGAGTATGTGATCTTATATGGTTTGCTAGATTACCCATTTGAGAGGCTTTGTAATTACAAACTATACATGAAAATGGTTTATCACCGGTATGTGTTCTCATATGTATTTTTAGACTGCTCATTTGAGATGTTTTGAAATTACAAACCATACATAAAAATGGTTTATCACCCGTATGTGTTCTCATATGTCTTTTTAGATTTCCTATTTCAGATGTTTTGAAATCACAAACCGTACACGACAATGGTTTATCACCGGTATGTATTCTCATATGCTTTCTTAAGTTGCCCACTTCAGATGACTTGAAATCACAAATCGTACATACAAATGGTTTATCACCGGTATGTGTTTTCGTATGTCTTTTCAGATTTCCCATTCGAGATGTTTTGAAATCACAAATCATACATGAAAATGGTTTATCACCGGTATGTGTTCTCATATGGTGTTTCAAGTTGCCCATTTTAGACGATTTGAAATCACAAATAATACATACAAATGGTTTATCACCTGTATGTGTTCTCATGTGTATATTTAAGGTACTCATCTGATATGCTTTGTAATTACAAACCATACATGAAAATGGTTTATCGCCGGTATGCTTTCGCATATGCTGGACTAGCCTACTTTTTGTTAAGGCCTTATAGCTACATGTATTACAACATCGTAGCCTAGTTTTTAAATGTAGGTGTCGTGTATTGCTTTGTTGTTGTTGTTGGGAATTGCATTTAGGTATTGTTCTTGTACTTTCAGTAACATTTTCCATTATATCAGCGCTTTCTAATGTATGTTTATTGTAAGTCTCGGAAATATTAGCAACTTCATATAAGCTATTTGTAGGCAAAGGTATGAAGTTGAACAGTAAGAGTGATTCCTCAACATCAGTTAATTTGGTCAAAGTATCAAGTCCTTCTTTGATATCTAGATCTCCATATGATTTATCGTACGATGGAGATACATTTATCTTTATATTACAGTCCATTTCCGTTGTTGACCGTTGTAGGTAGAGTAGAGTTTATTTAAGAAGAGCCTGTACGTCATTTGACATATGCTTAAACTTTGAAAGTCAGTGGCGTAGCAAATTTAATAATTTTTATCAAACCCCATAGAGTAAATATTCTAAAACAAGTTCTATTTTGTAGGTGGTAAATTAACGTGGCGAATAAGCAAGGCATAAAACACAAAGCAACAGAAAGAAAACTATAAAAGCGTAAGAAATAAATATAGAATATCAAAGTTACAAATATCGATTGACATTTAAGAGCAAATTATCTACGCCACTGATATGCTGAACGAACACGCCTATTTATAAACAATGAACTAATCTGACACCGTTTTAGCCGTGTGCGCATGATGACGTACAGGCTCTTAAATAAATTCTACTATACCTACACAGGTATATTTTAATTCTCTAAGTCTCAGATTTATATAGTATTAAATCTTTAATTTGGGTGATGCTAGTTTTGCTACTTGTTCTGTAACTCGATAATTCATACAACCTAGTTATACTGTTTTTTTGATATTTACACAATTCATCGAAGGAATGGAATAGAATTCACTAAGCGTCATTATTGTATAAAGTTTTGATTGGCAGTCTGATGACAATGCTCAACATCGTAGTGTCTTAGATATATACACACACGCGCACACACGGAGAGGTCATTGAAAACCAAACTCTACAAATAAATCCCACCAAAATATAATAGAATTCCGAAAAAATGGAAATTTCCGAAAATTTATGGTTACGCCCTGTATAATACAAGCGTACTTTTATTTATTGATGTACGAGCGAAAAATACAATTGCGCGTGTATAAATAATTACCCTGTATGATATAGCAGCATAGTATAAATAATTAATCGTAAAGATACCTTAAAACGCATTCAATGCGAACGCAAATCGTACATTTTAAGATAAATACAAAGCCATTTATTTTCACCTATTAATTATCAATACATTTTTGATAAAAATGTTTTTCGTTTGCTGTAAATAGCATAAAACAGTACTAGGTTTACGCTTTTAGCATAAAAACTACCAGTTAATGTTATATTTATAACCCTAACTTTAATCTTAAAACACGTTTTACCGTGAAAGAAAATATTTCCTATAAAAATGCAACCATTTGCATTAAGAAGCAAGTAAAGTTTAACCCTGTAAAGTACATAAATTTATTTTAAATATGAAATTTTCTGTAATAGGTAGACGAGATTAAGAAGGAAGTTTCGGAAAAATTACTCAATTTCGTATTAACTGTTTAATAAAGAAACGGTTATTTCAAGAAGCGGCCGGAACACTAAAAACCCAGAAAATGTAATAGAAATTGATTAGAAATATTTATGATCTTCGCATTCACTGTTGGAGAGAAGCGATTCGACACAATAATCTTGGGTGTTAAATAAAGACGAGGCAGCGCGTGTCAATAATAAGTGGAAGAGATTACTAGGTAATAAAACGCCGCGATTTTAGACGCAAATAAGTTTTCCTGGGAAACCTTGCTTAGATCTTCGTCAGAGCAAGAGACGTGTTTACTAGCTTTTCGCGATTATTTAATTTAAATTATATTAAATTAAATATCAGTTATATTTCTTTAAATTAAATTATACAGTATTATTACCAGCACAATAAGAATTGTTAAAAGTTACTGTGTAAATAATTGGTTAATCCCTTATAATGAGAATAACAATCATTTAATTATTATTAAACAAAATTGAACTATTGAAGTGCTTCCGGCAGTTAAGTGCCTGGATTGCAACAGTTCAAACCAGATCATCAAACCCTGAAAAAATCTACAAGTAGGTAAGAAGGTTAGAACCGTAGTAATTATCAACACGTGGCCAGGTCTTGATCACGTAATTATTTAATACGACAACTTTGGAAACTTATCAGACTGCTGCACATACACTTACAAACAAACAAGCACCATTATCAGCACGTGCTGATAAGTTCACAGAATTTCAATCAACAAGTGCCATGGCCGATAAGAGCAAACACGATATACCAAGGACAACACCAACGACTAGCATCTCTACTGCTATCACATATCCACCGCCTCCAGCGTCTGCAGATTTGCTTATGCCCTTCCGGAAGTTGACTAGGATGTCCCACTCACCACCGCCATCGCGATCCAGGGCCTCTTCAGTCAGTTCTGTACCCTCCGATACCCAAAGTCCAAACGAGCATGAGATGATGTTGTCACAGTTTCAACTATCAACTTAGAAAATATAACAGCCATTAAGAAAGATTTAACCGAATATGTTTTCAGAGACGACAACAAAATGAACCGGAATAGAGCACAATATATCCTGCAGAGAATAGAAGATGTCGCCTGAATAGCCTCTGCCGCCTCTCAAGACTGCGAGATATACAAAGCCAAACTCCGCCATCTAGAAAAGAATATTAAGACAATTTCAGCACAACAGGTGACAGTACAACCACCAACACACATACCACCTTCATACGCTCACGTTTCAGCCATTATTTCCCAACACGCACCACCTACTAAACCACCCCCCAAAGTCATCACTCTAAAACCGACATCCTCCGATACAACCCCATCCTAGCTCCTTAATATTGTGAAACAAAATCTGCGACCAATCTAATCAGACCTGTCAATCCGTAGTATCCGCCCTTCCAGAACCGCCGTAACCATCTGCACCGATATACCTTGTGACATCAATATAATTTCCAACCTAAACCAACAAATCTGTTCTGTCCACGTTCCAAAACCCAAACAACCCCAACTGATAATATTTGGCATAAACCGAGACATACCCACTCCAGACACTCTTTAACTCCTCTACCAGCAAAACTCCCTTCAACACCTCCTCATCCCCGAAAATGAATTCCGTTCCGAAGCATCCGTAGCCATACGTCGACCCAGATGTGACTAACGATAACCTTATCCTTAACGTTTTTCCCAGGCTCCAAAGGATCTTAACTTCAAGATCCCACGTGTACATCGGTTATAAGTTCTGCAGAAATCGAGACATTGTTTCAATCACAAGATGTTACAACTGCCAACGCTATGGACATTCAGCCAGGTCTGTCGGTCAACAACTACCTGTGTATACTGTGCTCAAGAACACACATAAAGATCATGTCCTAACCAATCCTCACATCCTATCTGTTCCAACTGTCAATGCATTAACCGCCCCTATAATTACTCTCTCACCAGCCCTGATTTTCCTTTGTATAAACAATCCCTAGAAATATTTAAATTACGTACTGACTATGGCTACTAATCCCACCACGCAATTTCCTACGCCCACTAATAATCCCCAACTAACACCCTCCTACATATCAGTTATTCAAGTCAAGTCTTCTAGTTCTGATAATGAAAAAATATCGAAAGTTTCGGAAGTGAAAAAATATGTTTGTTGGAATTGTTAATGTTATGAACATACATTCAGCGTTTGTAAATCCTTTAAAAGATTATTTTGTTACGGTTGTGGTTATAAAGGTGTAATTAAACCAAATTGTCCTAAGTGTTCAGAAAACTTATAAAGAGGCAGAAGTATTATAGTTGCTTTTCTATTCTTCCCTTAAAGAAAATCTCGGAAAAAAGTAAAAATAAGTTGTTTAATGATGATGTTTGGTCCAAATGACTAGAAAAACGTAGATAATCGTTCTTATATTACATTTCAGTTATTTGATAAACAAATTTGTAGCTTGTTAGACTCTGATTGTATCACTACAATAGTGAGGTTGATGATAATGTTTTTGTGTTTAGGGTCATTTACTATCCCCTTCAGTTACGATGATTGTTTGATAAATTCCTCGATATAAAAGTAATACTTTATTAATTTGGTATACTGGTTTTTTTTGTTGATGTATCGGTAGAATATTGCTCTTGTGTAATGAGCATGATTTTGTTTTGATGGCAAATTTTTTTGATTTATATCGGTATTGCAACGCAGCGTTTTAAAATCTATTTGGTCTAGGCGAGAGTTGTCGTCGAAGTTGGTCGCTCAGCAGTATGTTAGTCTAGACGAGACTCAGGAAGAATTGGTCGCTCAGTATTACATAAGTCTAGACGAGACTCGTGGTAAGTTTGTCGCTCTAGTAATTTTTGAATCATTTTTTTGAGGTTGATGTTGTACTTTTTTGTTTATTAGTCTAGGTGAGGCTCAAAGGGGGGCTTGTCACCCTAGCAATTATATGCGTTGTAAGATATATTTCGTGGTTCTTCAACAATTTTGTTATGAGTAAACCGAGAGTATACCACATCATTGAGTTATAAATTTTTTTAGTTTCTAGGTGTTATGTTACCGTTAATAACAAATTTTATGGTAGTGGTCTAGAGCCAATAGAGGATATTGAAATTATCCCTGGAGATAGGCAATTATATGTTAAGGACCGCAGTGGTCTATTTAAAATCTTTAAGAGTGTACGTGCTAAATTGCATTTAGCATACGAGCGATGTAGTAAACGTTATAATTTAAGAAAAACAGATGTATCTTTTTCAGTAGGTGATAAGTTGTGGAGAACTAATAAAGTACTCTCACACGCAGGTGATAAATTTACCGCAAAGTTAGCACCGAAATTTTTCTTAAGTATAGTTCGCGAAAAGATTTCGAACTTAGCGTATGAACTGGTAAACGAAGATGGTTCTAGAGCTGGTCGTTGGCACGTAAAGGATTTGAAGACATTTCATGCACTAGATTCTCCTGTTGTTCATCCAGGAATTCAAGTTATTAATATTTAATTCTTTATAGATAAAGTTACATCTGTTGAATCTCAAAAAAAATCTTCCTGATATTTTATAAAGTAATAAAAGTGTTGCGTATATATGAAGGTGTTTGAACAGCAAGATTTATGTTTAGTATGTTTAGTATGTTTAATATGTTTAGTATGTTTAGTAGGTTTTGTTGGTTTAGAGTGTTTAGTAAGTCGTATCTATTAAAGAAACCACCCCCTCTTCGTTTTTAGAATAGTGGATAGAAATACACGCCTAATAACCGCTAAAGATTATCCATGCTGTTAAGACATGATAATCAAATGGATAAAAAACCTTATCCAGTTTTTAGTGTTCAAGATCTTTTGTAGTATTTCTATATGATGTACTATATATGGTAGTAGTGGAATTTGAAAATTTCCCTTTAGATTTTACTAAAGCTGTTAATATTGGATGTTTAACCCCTGCACATATTATATTACTAATGTTGTTTTTGTTTGTGCAGAAAGGCATTCTGGTGCTATATAATGAGGAGTTATACATTTTGATATTTTATTATAAAAATTTTTTTAGAGTGCTTGATAATTAGATTAATATTTTTCCTGACTTTGCCTCCCCCAATTTTGACTTCCCGGTTATGTCTCCAATTATAGACGAGTTGTACACAAAGATACAAAGCGCACTCACAATTCCATTTTATTTTATGTTAAAAACATTCAAAGTAGTTTAGAGTTATTGGTGTTAGATATCCTTTTTTTTATATGTGTAAAATTATACATAGTCCTACATTTAGTTTGTGTTTACGTAGTAGTTTGGTTTTCTTAAAACAAAAAAAAAACTTTTCGGTTACGTTTGAGATTTTAATATTACCTCAAGTTTTTTTTTCTTTTGGAAGGAGGTTGTGTAACGGTTCGTTTTTCTCTGCTAAATTAACGCATAACAATTATGTATTGTGTTATAAAATTTGTGGATTTGCTTTTATAGTTTAATATAAATCATACTTCAACAATTTATACAGAATTAAAAGCAAAGTATCATAATTTCGGAACACCCCAATTATTGTTTTTCTTTAATTTTAATCATATAGTAAATAAAGAGCATGGCTATAAATGTCCAGTCTGTAGTGTAAAACTTCTACAACGTATCTCCAAGGCGATAACAATAGCGTGTTTGCGCGCACCTGCTTGTTAAGACTGTTGTCCACGTGCCGGACAGTCGGCTTTTGATACTTGCAACGTCAGTATGGTAAAGTTCATATCTAAGGCTGACTAGCGAGTCGCAATTCAGTTTCCATAAATGCATCGATCTTCCCAAACAGCAAGCCTCCGTACAAACTACTATTCTACTACCATATTGTAACGATTCGTTTTTCCTCTGCTAAATTAACGCATAACAATTATGTATTGTGTTATAAAATTTGTGGATTTGCTTTTATAGTTTAATATAAATTATACTTCAACAATTTATACAGAATTAAAAGCAAAGTATTATAATTTCAGCACACCCCAATTATTGTTCTTCTTTAATTTTAATCACATAGTTATAAATGTCCATCCTGTATTGTAAAATTTCTACAACGTATCTCCAAGGCGATAACAATAGCGTGTTTGCGCGCACCTGCTTGTTAAGACTGTTGTCCACGTGCCGGACAGTCGGCTTTTGATACTTGCAACGTCAGTATGGTAAAGTTCATATCTAAGGCTGACTAGCGAGTCGCAATTCAGTTTCCATAAATGCATCGATCTAATTATTTGAAACTTATCATGGTTTGTATTTTCTATATTTAAATAATTTAAACTAATTGTATTTGATTTTCCTTAGCGCAACACTAAAACTAACGTACAAAGAACTGATGTGCAACAATAATACTAAATCTAACTTACAAAAGAACTGATGTATAAATATAAATTAAAGCAACACTAAAAGACCGAAGATATAACGTTTAATTACTGATGCAAAAATGGTCGAGTTAGGTTGTTAAATTTTTACTGCGTCTAAGATATATGCGTTCCTTAAACTTCAACATGGAAATTTCGTTATAATTGAGAAGCAATGGTTAGAGCTAACCAATGGTTGTAGGCAGCAGAAGTAGTTGCGTATTAAGCGATTACGCATTAGAAACTTACATTATGGTTCCAGTTTAAGAGGCTTTGTTATAACGGTGAGACAACTTTTTTTTACGTGTCAACGTGGTAAGTGATATTCATCTGTGCAGCAATCATCTGTTTGACGTATAACGTCATGTATAAATCTAACCTTGGTAGTTTGAACCCATGGAACTTAAAATGTTTGTGATAATGTTTAATTATAAATTTAAATTTTCAAACGTTTCTTTTTATCAAAAATTTATGCTTTTTATTGTCTATGTAACAAAAGTTTTATGAATTTGAATTACGAATAATACAATCATACACTTGTTTATGAACGATAACTATTTATGAGGTTAACTTTACTAATTTGAAAGATCTTATTACCAACTTATTTTTATTATATGTGAATCATTTTCTCAGTACTGAAAAGGTGACATAAAAAATTCCTTAATTATTTAATGACATTTATAATGCCTAATTGCTTTAGAGGCTTTTGCTATTTTATTTAAATTGTCCAAGATTAACATTAGATATAAAAATTAGTTGAATATTCACAAACTAACGATAATTATCTGTCAAAATAATTCAGAAATAATTTTCAGTTTATATATATATATATATATATATATATATTACTCAAATTTAGACCAGGGTAGAAAATTAATTAATTACAGCAAATAATTTTAATCACCGTGTGTAAGGAATTTTATTAGATAATACGCTTTATTAAAAAAAAACCGTGAAGCATAAAAATTTATTCGTTTCATCAAAAATAAGGGATTTAAATTATTCACTAGACGTTTTCTATAAAAAGAAGCAGTATTAAAATGCTCAACTTGTATGTAATTTAATTATTCCAAGTAAAGAAACAAATGGAAATTACGTGCAAAATTTATATTAATTAATTCAAGTTTAAGTAACGAGTATTAAACAAAATGTACAAATAATAATTAATATTTAATTAGGATTCACTAAAAATTAAAGGGTAGAAGTCAATGCCATTCATTATTATTTTAATTGGAGTTAATTGAACGATTATTATGGTATAATAAGCATAAAAGCCTGTGAAAATCCAAGGTTAAAATACCACGAAATAAAGCTCTGAGAATTATGTTAAAACGTTCACACACCTGCGTATTTTTAAAAGTCAATTTCAGTTTAATTTGTTTGGATAAACATGCAGACTCTACGTATATTGGAAACGGTCGGATGCTTTAGCACAAAATACAAAACAGCGTTTATTTAAAAGTCACGTCGCGAGTCCACGTGGCTAGTAAAGAATATCGATTTGTACCACTCAGACCAAGGTAGAAAAGGAAAGAGAAAATGCGTCAAGCAGAGACAATAATAATTAAAAGCGTGATTTGTGTAGCGTCATGAGGGTCACGATTGGTTGAAAATAAGAGGCAAACATGAGAGGTGTAAAAATAACATTTCTGTATAAAATTTAATTAGTTTGTTCTCAGACGTTGCGTGCCGTGTGGAACATTTCTTAGATTTTCAACTGGCGCGTGTGCAAATTTTGTAGAATAGCTGTCGAAAAGGGAACAGAATGCGAAATTCTGAAAACTGGCCGTTATGGGGACAAAACCGACGGACAGGCTAGCCATTATATATATCCGGACTTTAAACAGTTTCGCTCTCTTAGATTTTTGATTATTCGATGCTTTAAACAGTGGTCTTAGATTTTCGATTTTGATTCAATACTTGAAACAGTTTGCTCTTATATTTTGTGATTATAATTTAAAACAGTTTGCTCTTTACATGCTACGATACAAGTTATTATACATTAGTGCACTTAGAAAAGAAGATACAAGGTAATAAAGTCTAGTTATATTTGCGAGTATTACTGTACCAATTATCCAAAATTTTTAACGATAAATGAATAAACAAAAGTAGGCAGTTTTGAGTATAGCGTGAAAGAATTAGGAATTTCTTTGCTATTTTTCGGGGGTGCTAATAATCAAATGTTATTCGTAATCGTGATTAGATCCACAAAACAAGATTTTGGATATACTTAGATGAGTTCCTTAGAAGCCCTGAAACAACTTTAGATGAATGGTGATGTAGAAAATTTTAAAAGGCGTTCAGAATCAGAAGCCGTAAACATAACCCAGTTGGAATGGTGTGATTAACAAAGGACGATGTACATTGGAGCCACGAGTGCATTAACCTTCAGGTAACTTATGCTTTGTTGTTCGATTTTTGATGTCTTGGTGTGTTTTGAATAACTTTATAATTTGTTTGCTAAAAAATGGACAGTAGTGAATTTGTACAAACTACAAAATTTTAATTTTTAGGTGAAATTTTCTTGTTTAAGTAAAAAGGAGTATTTAGCAGTTTAAGTTCTTGATTATGAAATTTTTTTGGGTCTGTCTTTGAGCTCAATTAGACTAACCTGTTTGATTAACGTAAAGGGGTGGGAGATGCTCCCTTTGTATTCAGACTCAGGTCTGCATATATTGTTAAATTAATTAGTAGGCATCCTACAAGGACTTTAATTCTGGATGCAAATTAAAATGATGACAAATTTAATCTTGAAATTTGATGATACTGAAATTTATGCTACAATTTAATTTTGAAATTTTAATGTATTATGAATATTGATGTAAATAGAGTTAACGTTGATGTTTGTGGTAGGAATGTGTTTGTTTTTTTTTATGAATGAGGATGAAAGTTTTAACTAGGTGAGCAGCCGAGGCGGAAAGAGTAAAGAGGCGATTATCAGAAGAGAATCACAGCATAATCGTAGCGCCCAAAGGTGAGGCTCGAGTTCAAAATAAAATTTTTGTGATTTTATTCCAGGAAACTGGCGAGGCTTTTTGTACATTTCAAAGCAGTTTATATATATATATATATATATATATATATATATATATATTGCCGTGTATCTCGGGTAATTTTCTTCACAAACAAATATATTTTCGAAAATTTTATTAAATTTTCAAATTCGAAAATAGAAAAATTTCCAAAAGTTTAAATAAGTCAAAAAAAAATTTCTTACCCGTTTTCCTCTCTTCCTCGGTTAAATGGCCTTCTTCAACTGCTTCCGGCTAGCTCATTTGGACCTCCTCTTGGGTATCTAGATTCACTCGAATTTTCTCAATTTTACACACGCACTCGCAATAAAACCACAAAATACAATCCAACATACAATCTTTTATTTATTACTACTTACAAATGAAATTTAATATTGTCCATATTTCATTGATCACATTACACTTCAGTAAACCCAATTTTGTAATGTCCTGTATTATAGTTTAAATCATCAAACACATAAATTGTACCCGGAGTAAATGGGCCTTGAATAATACCTTCTCTGAAATTCCTTCTTTATAATTTATTTTGTTTTTAATCTAAGTAAACTCTGGGGTAGGGTGAGCTCATGATAACCCAGCTAATTATGTATGATTTTCTACTTTGCATACTCTTACAACAAATAACAAAACAAAGCCATGTACTCTTCACAACATTTCACGTTCTGATGGAACGTTAAAAAGCTTTATAGACACCTTCAAATTTCTAGTTAAATACCATAATAAAGTTATTTACACGTATTATGTTCCATACATAAATAATCCACACTATCTTGAAAATCACTTTCATACGTCACCCAATATTTACAGTTTATAAGAATCACAATTTCAAATCGTTACCTGGAAATTTCTAGACGATCTCCGCTCTGTAGATGATGCCATGTATTTCTTCTATCTGGTCTGCAGGCCGTTTCTAGCTATTACTAGACGAACTCCATCTAAGCCGATCCGCCAACGCCGCCTCCACGGTGTAACCAAATTCCATTTAAAAATACGTCTTTCAATTAGTTGCTTCAAACCACGTTACTTAATGTCCCGACACGAGTTGGTTAACAATTATAGGTGATACCTCAATTAAAAAATGTAATCTCGGCACACTAACCGCGTACTAATTAAGAGGCTAGCACTATGCAATATAATTTAAATGATTTTATAATACTTACAACTCGTGATACTTTGATACGTCGTTTGGAGCGATCGAAATCTTAAGGACCTTCACCACGTTGTCCAAAAACATTTATACACTTCGAATGTAACCTCTCCATACCCGCCTAGCGCGAAATCCCCTTCTACAACAACACATTCTTAAAATGTTGCACTCAACCAATATTTAATCCCGCGAATTTCCGTGCGTCGTTATAATATTTTCAGAAAACTACGCTACACTATGCTTGTATTTGTCTCGCCTTCAACTAACTTATATTGACCAATCGTATATTTATTGACGTCCTACAACTCCCTCCTATACTATCGTTGTCTCTTGCTTATGCGTTTTCTACATCTCTTTCTAACCTGGTTTGAGTGGTACAAAATCGATATTTTTGTTTATTTGCTATCTACACCACGTGGACTTACTACGTGATTTACATAACCCCTAATTAGTATTTCCAGAAAACGCATGCGACCGTTTACAATATACGTCGAATCTTCATGTTAATCTATACAAATTTATTGGAACTTGACATTTAAAATTCTGCAGGTGTTTAATCTTAACGCGTTTTAAATAACACTTCTACGAGTTGGATTTGCCACGTATTTCAACCCTACTGATATATTTGTTTGTTAGCAACGCGTCTCACCTTGGTATTATTGGGTTTTTACCCGCTTTTATGCATATTATACATCAATAATCGTTCAATTAAATTCAATTAAATTAATAAATTAATGGCATTGGCTACTACCATTTAATTTCTTTGCAAACCTACTAAATATTTATCATTATTGGTACAATTTGATTAATACCCGTTACTTACAAATGAATTAACTAATATAACTTTCGCACGTAATTTCGGGTTGTTCCTTTATACAGGGTGTTTTGAAATTGTTTTTTTTATATTTATTTTTGATTTTTTAAAACCACTATAATATATATATATATATATATATATATATATATATATATACCTACTTAGCAGTCTTAATTGTTTTTTAATTTAAACAAGGTTAATTACATTCAAGGAAGCACTTAAGCAAAAGTATTACCAGATGTGCATAAAATTTAATAAGTAGAGTGTCCAATCACTATAACACAAAAGATGTATAAAACCTGTCTGATTTATTTGATTTTATTTTGAGGCGCAAATTGCTGTCTCTAATATTATTTTATATATTTAATTTTATTTCAGGATAAACGTAGTACCATCTAAAAATACAAAATTTTGTATTGCTACAACAGAATATACTCGTTGAGGTACCTGTATTTTTCTTAGCAATATTTCTTGTTTTACACATTATCTAAGTACAGTGGAGCCCTACCCATCCGTATTTAATTAACGACCCCCCCGATATTCTCTTTAAACCGCTAAAGATAGAGTTCAGTGTTAGTGCAGAAGTCTTCAAAAGTCATTTCTGTCAATACGGATAAAACAACATCTTCTGCACGACTTTTGTAAAAAAAAATGAACATCTTTTTAAGTGAGTTTCACTAACGTCCTGCGTAGTGAAACAAGAAAAGCTTCAATGTCCCTAACACAAGGCTGTTCTCAAGGATCTATTCTCTCACCTACCATTGAAACCTATCCATTGACCCTCTCCTTAACCTTAATATTCCAAACACAGATACCTTTGCCTATGCAGACGACCTTATGTTCCTCATTCACGGAAACTCCCCGCTTCCAATTACAAACCACTGCAAATATCCTAATACAATATATTGAACGATGGTCTATCCTAAATAAGCAACTCATCTCCCCTACCAAATCCAGAATGTTACCTCTATAAGGCTACTTTTGACCTCCGCCGCAGTCTTACTATCCATATCCTAGGAACGCCCTTAACTTTCTCCGAATCTGTCTCCTACCTCGGTATCCATGTAGGTGCACACCCACCTCCAATAAATCCGTTCAAAAATCAAGTTAATCCTGCACAACTTTTAACAATCCTTACCAAAATCAATCCAACTAGCTCCACATACAAGAAGACTAATTCTGAACAATATCATCACCCCCATCGTACGTTACGCTATTGACTCTTGGTATCCCCTAACAACCCCACATTCCCGCAGAACCCTAAACCCAATCATACGTCCTTACCTGATATACGTTTCTCGAGCCCTTCAAACCACCTCCACTGCCTCTTATACACAACATTAAAAATTCCCCCGTTAGAAATCCAACTACATAATTTCGTGCAAACTCGTAACCTAAAATTCCTTTGTCCAATCCACCTCCATAATGAAACACTATCCTCAGATACGTACCGCACAATCCCTACTTCCGACCTTAAGACCCGTATCTAGAACACCTTCCTTCACTTCTGGCAAAAACCATGGTCCTACTCTGATAGCGGCAGATACACCCACCAAATATTTCCTACCATTACCGACATCCCTACTCACATACAAAACTCCAGCCGTACAATTATCCAATTCCTAACTTGTCATGGAAAATTCCGATCCAAACTACATTCTCCCTGTATGTTTGTTGTGGTTTGTTTAGCATTCTTCTTAATCTTCTTTGGGAATGAAACCACTCATAGTTTTTAAAATCTATTTTATTTACGTTTCGATCCATGACCTAGGATCGTTGTCAAAATAACTTCAAGTTTGACGTTTATGACATAAATTGAAGGTTACTTTGATTTATTGATGTTTGAAATATTTGGTTTGAGTACACTAAGCAAAATTTTTAAAGTTTAAAAGAATGATTGCCTTCAATTTGTGTTGCGACCTGGAATCGACTTTCCTATGGTAGCCAATACGCTTAACGTGAAATCAGCTGATTAATTTTTATTGGTGAATTTTATATAAATTCAATAATTTGGAAAACATTTTTTAACATGTTTCTATTTATACAATTGAGAGATTTCTGATTTTATGTCTTATTTTACCGAGATTCAGTAAAGGGGGTTAAGCAACCTGTGGCTACCAAGATCCCCCAACATTTATAATTTGCCGAAATAATGGTTTTCTAGTTAATATGCTTATTGTTATGTAATTAGTTATTGTATGTATAAATAGAAATCATGTATGTATGCTGTATTTCATGTTAATTAATTAATATCATCAAACGAAGAAATTTTAAAGAAAGAGAAAGACCTAATCAGATGTACACTAATAGAAAACAAATATCCTAAAAGAATAATAGAGAAAGAAATGAATAAAACCCTAAAAATAAAGAAAAGAAAACAAAACAACGATACACACCACAAAATGCTCTCAATACCATACATAAAAGGATTCTCCGAAAAATTCAAAGAATAGGACACAAATTTAGAATTAAAACAGTATTTAGAACCAACAATACACTAAGAGCACAATTAACAAAAACAAAACCCAAAACGCAATACAAAATTCAAAAACTGTATCTACAAAATACCGTGCGAATGTAATAAGTTTTATATAGGAGAAACTTCCAGACCATTTGAAGTTCGATTAAGAGAACATAAATCATATATAAAAATAGAAAATTTGAAAATCCATGATTTGCCAACATACATGGGACTCCAGTCATAAAATAAAATGGGAAGATGCAAAATTATCGACAAAAAAAACCACCAAAAACGCAAAATCAAAGAAGCTGCCTATATAACCCTACATAAAAATAACTGCGTTGCAAACGAATCCGTGACTTTCAGTAAACAATGGATTCCATTACTAAAAGAAATAACAAAAGAAATAACAAATGAAGATCAAATGCCCACAATATGTAGGTAGCATTGCAAGTTTTTCCTGGGTTTTCCTTGCGATATTAACATGAAATACAGCATACATACATGATTTCTATTTATACATACAATAACTAATTACATAACAATAAGCATATTAACTAGAAAACCATTATTTCGGCAAATTATAAATGTTGGGGGATCTTGGTAGCCACAGGTTGCTTAACCCCCTTCTCTGAATCTCGGTAAAATAAGACATAAAATCAGAAATCTCTCAATTGTATAAATAGAAACATGTTAAAAAATGTTTCCCAAATTATTGAATTTATATAAAATTCACCAATAAAAATTAATCAGCTGATTTCACGTTAAGCGTATTGGCTACCATAGGAAAGTCGATCCCAGGTCGCAACACAAATTGAAGGCAATCATTCTTTTAAACTTTAAAAATTTTTGCTTAGTGTACTCAAACCAAATATTTCAAACATCAATAAATCAAAGTAACCTTCAATTTATGTCATAAACGTCAAACTTGAAGTTATTTTGACAACGATCCTAGGTCATGGATCGAAACGTAAATAAAATAGATTTTAAAAACTATGAGTGGTTTCATTCCCAAAGAAGATTAAGAAGAATACCAAACTACATTCCTTCCAGCTAATACCCTCTCCTCTATATCCATGCAATTTTGATTCCCCCGAAACCCCAGAACATCTACTATACCATTGCCCCGCCCTTACTCCCATCCCATTCTATTAAATACCCAAGTTATGAGCTTTAGTTAATTTTAATGTATAAGTAAACGATTTGTTTAAAGATTTTCTACGGACATTGGATATATTGTAAACAATTAATAATAAGTCACCACCCTTGTTTGTGTTGTGTATGTTATATCTAATAAAATATATTATGTAGAATGCATCAATCTAACTATTTCCCTTACTGATTAGGTTAAAATGAAGTATATAGTAAATGTAACAAAGATTGTTACGCGTGATCTCTGATGCAACTACTTATAGCGCGATTCCTGGTGAGTTAAATACCAAAATACATGCAAATTAAAATTTTTGTACACGACTCGACATGTAATTGAAGAATACTAGCTTCTTATGCGAAATACTTGTACAACTTGCATATGACTGGACGATCATTAGTACGTCTTTGTAAATTAAGTTTTTGTGATGCCGTACAATCACATAAATTGCATGCGAATGGATGGTTGTGAGAATAGAACCAGATATGAATTCTTAAATTACTTTTACAATATAGAGAATATGTTCATAGAAAGTACACGAATTAACGTTCCTTAGTATGTAAGCAGATAAGAACTATGATAGAATCTCTAGAGAATATACAATAACGACTTAAATTTTATGCAGAAGCAAAAGTTTTGTAGAGCGGTTTTTTGTGATGCAGTATAGTCAAAAAAATTGCAAGCCAATGAACGCTAGTTGGTATGCGACTGTATATGTCTTTGTAATCTACTTTTTTGTAATACTGCGTAATTACATAAATTACATATGAGTAAACGTTCATTTGAATGCGATTGCATATGTATTTGTAAAGTACTTTTTCGTGCTGCTGCATAAGCACACAAATTGCAAGGAAATGGACGTTCGTTAGTATGCGACTTCACATGTCTCTGTAAAACACCTTTTTGTGAGGCCGCATAATCACACAAATTACATGAGAATGGACGTTCGTTAGTATGCGACCGCATATGTATTTGTAGATTACATTTTTGCAACGCGGTATAATTACACAAGTTGCAAAGGAATGGACGCTTGTTAGTATGCGAATGCATATGTATTTGTAGATGAACTTTTTGTGACGCAGTATAATCGCACAAATTGCAGGCAAATGGACGTTCGTTAGTATGTGATTGCATATGTGTTTGTAAATGACCTCTTTGTGATGTGGTATATCGACACAAATTGCAGGCGAATGGACGTTTCTTAGTATGCGATTGCATAATATGTGTTTGTAAAGTACTTTTTTGTGATGCGGCATAATCACACAAATTGCATGCAAATGGGCGTTTGTTAGTATGCGAAGGCATATGTTTTGTAAATAACCTTTTAGTGATGCGGTATAATCACACAAATTGCAAGCGAATGGACGTTCGTTGGTATGCGACTGCATATGTGCTCGTAAGTTAGATTTGTGTGATGACGTATGACAACATAAATTGCATGCGTATGGACGTTCGTCAGTATGGGATCGCATATGCAACCTTAAATTACTTTTATAAGGTGTAGAATAGCCACATAAAAAGCATGCTAATGGACGTTCGTTAATATACGAGGACATGTTAACTTTGATAGAAGCTGTAAAGATGCAGACGAATTACATAAATTGTATACCAACAGGCGGTCCTTAATATGTGGGGTGGTGCTTCATATTTGTAAATTATTTTCTTGTGCTGCAAAAACCGCACAAATGGAGTCTTTGTGAACGAAACTATAGACGTCTAATGAGAAAAATTATAGATGACGTACAATTAATAGATAAATTGTTTGTTATATAAATAGCATTCCAATCTTCTACCTTTGCGTGGACTTCATTGAATCTTCATAAAGATATTTTCTTTTAATACCACACATCTTCTGTGTCATACAATAGATTTTAGAGGACACTTTTATCTTCAAAATTAGGTATTGATAGGAATTTAGCATTCTTTTTATGCCGCCAGCTCAAAATATGTAAAAATCGAGTTGTCTTAAGTTGTAGGGTTGTAAGAGATTAAAATTAAATCATTTTTGTGGCATTAATCATGGAAAAATGGTTCACTATAGAATAAGAAGACGTTGTAATGGTTCGGTAGCCCACACTACGTCCTAGTATTTGGGTAGCACTAGGCGTTTCAATTATAAACGCAACTGAAACAGTTACTGGAATATATAATTGCTCTGGAAGAGAATCGTATTATAAGTTTTCAAATAGTTAAAACAGTTTGTTGTAATTTTCAACGAACTTCGTTCGTTTATGAAATCGATTTGTCGTCCGTCTGTCTGTCCGTCCGAGGCCTTTCTAATGGTCGGACATCAATGTGTGATACATCAATCGATTCAGCTCGGTGTCCTGAGCTTAAGTTTTGATGTCAGTTGAAATCGGGCCACGGGGTCGCCGTGCTCCCGCGATATTCCGTCGGGAAAATTAAAATTTCAAATAGGTCCAAAATTAATGTGCGATACATATTTGGACTCCCCTAACATAGCTGAGTCGAAATATGGTACCCCCACAAAATCTGACCACGGATACCCGACCCCCCCCCCCGGGGAATTAATTTTTATTTTATCTGAATACTTATAATTATTACAACATAATAATTTTAATTTCTTTAAATTGTTTTAAAGTAAGTCTACATTTGAAAGTTCGTTGCGACAATGCCTTGCATTTTCAACTTGTTTTTTTGATAGATCTGAATTTTTGAAAGCGTACTGGATACGTACTAAATTTTCTACAATGTCTACTGGTAGGCTCTGACAAGACAAATTAACAAATTAGTTCATTTGAAAATATTAATAACTACGGTAATTAGTTTAAATTGAACAGAAATAAGTTAGTATGTAACGACTGCACAATTAGCTATACAAGAAAAAATTGAAGTCGTGCGTCTTTCTGGAGAGAGTGATAGTAGAAGTGAACGAGAGGTATGTACAATGTTCAATAATAAACATCCAACTCGTCCCCCTATTACCTAGAATATTCTGCACAGAATAAATAGAATTTTGGAAAGGCCTGGGCTCTGTTCAAGCATATTCTGAAATACAATGAAAGAATAAGGAATGGGAACAATAAGATTGTATTGAATTAGTTTAGGAATGACCCCAATGCCTGGGGGTCTATTCTCGACTTCGTTTGATATATATCATCAGTGATATTTATCACCCAAAAGTATCGCATGCGAAATGAATTTTATGACGCTTGGTATTCTCGACAATATGTGATATGATATTTTAAATATCGAATGAAGTGAGGCATGTCGTAAATAGAATAATAATAAAAGCCAATAGTCAGCCGGAACGAAATCACGTGGTTCAGGAAGCTGCTAGATCATATTTTGTCTGGCAAGATCGAAGATTGGAACGTAATGTTTACTTGCATTAATTACGCCCAACTAACAGAGTTACTTATAAATAGAGGGTAATTATGCAGCCATAAATTTTCCTCTTATTTTACAAAAAAAAGCTTGCGAAGAATAGGAAAAAATAGCAATGCAACTGAATGAAATAACCGGAATTCAACTTTTTATTAAGCGGAAGATATGCACAAACAGTTTTTCACTTAAATCAAAAGATAGTATACGCTTATAGAATTGTCTTTTAGTCACTTCGCAGCTGTCTCGGCTTCTTCCAGCAACTCCAAAACAGCAAATAATGCTGCCTTATCAAAATTTGCCATAATTGTTATTAATTATAATTATTTCTCAAACACCCGCATAATAGACTAAAAACAGTAGCAATTTTTTTGGTTATGTGCATAGAGAAAAGTCTATGATTATGTGTTATGTCAGTCAATTTTAATATAGTAATCTTGCGCAATACGTGTGTTTTCATATATATCACTTGGTAGTACACCGCTCTTTGCAGTTCGTGCGATAAATATCAATTGCGAAATTTGAAGAATACCAACTCCGACGTTTCGTGCGAAAATCGTAAAATATCGCATGCGATAAATATCACCGTCTTTCGAGAATAGACTCCCAGTTTAAGAGTGGCTAGCATACATTTAAATTACCAAGACAAAACATACGGAGATGGGTCACGGTGTACAATACGTGACCTCAGCCAGAGACTTCTACCCTGCGGCAAATACATTCAAATACGTCTAAAATAACAAATCAACAGAAAAAATGCGGGTTTTTAACTATTTATGCATAAAAAACGAGATGTTTGTACCCAATTTTGAGGTTATGTAACCCGATTAGGTGCTATTTTAATTTTGCTTTAATTCTGTTTAGGGCATTCACTATGGTATAATAAAAGGATGTAACACATCTAGATAGTTATTTCTGATAATCTGGTTTGAATACAACCAACATAAGGTTGGAATATGTATTGCCAAAAAAATTTGTGCTTACCTTTTTCTACAAATGTGTTAGAAATATAACTTAGTTATTTTGATTGTTTTACTTTTATTACAAATGGACATCACTGAGTTACACGCTGATAAAAAATACTTGAGTTTCGGTTTTGCTATTAGTATATACAAACTATTAAATACAAACGTTGTCGCTACTATTACGGCTCATTACCGTTATTATTATAAGAAATAACTTCTATTTTTATTTTGTGAAGGATTAAAGCATATATTAGCAGCTTTCGATTTGTAACCATTTTAACCCAGATCTTTTTGACTGGGGTAATTGAACCAGATTGGCAAAACGAACTACCCATAATCGTTTGACATAATAAACACATAACCTCGCTTTTTGGTTTTCTTAATTTTTCTGAACAATGGAAGAAAGTGTTAAATTTATATTGGTAAGCGGTAAAGTTACACAGAACTTTTACAATCAATTTAGCTAATATTATATTTTTAGATCGTGTCAGCAGAAACCATTTCTGAATCTGTCTTTCGCAATTCTTATTTTCTATTTGATGACGACAAGCAATTAAAAGATACTGTTTATAGGGTAGAAAACTACGTCGAAAGAACTGTTCAGTTATACTCTGACAAAACATTTCAGCAACACTTTCGTATGAACAGAACTATTGCTTATGAACTTATATGTATGTTGAATCTAGAATATTTCATAACCATATTAATTGTATTTGTATTGCAAGTAGATTATCCAAGTCTGATTATATACCAAACTATAAATTTGAAAGAACACGTATTTCGTGTGAAAAAAGTTTTCTTATGACTTTATGGTACCTTAGTAACAGCGAGACATTTCGACAAATTGCGATTAGTTTGGAATGTCTTATAGTTCTGCTCATTTAAGATTACGCCCTACTTTAAAGTTAATTCTAAGTTTAAAAGGAGAGTTTATACGTTGGCCTCCAGAAAATGAACTATTAGGTGTAGCGAAGAAGTTTCATCAAAAACAAAGCATCTCTCATGTTATTGGTGCAATTGATGGGTGTCATATTAAAATCGGAAAACTCATATCAATACTGCCTCATATGTAAACCGTAAAGGTTTTCACAGTTTACTAATACCAGGAATTGTATAGCCCAACCGCCTTTTTTCTGATATTTTTTGAGGAGAAGTAGGCTTAATTCATGATGCCAGACTACTCAGAAAGTCATGGTTGTATATTAGGGCAGTTCAGGTTGGTTATATGAATGACAATGTATTGTTAGGAGATTCAGCATATCCATCCCTAAACTGGTTAGTAACATCATTTCCAGATAATGGGTGGCTAACAGCCGAACAGCGACATTTCAATTTTAAACACACGGCTACCAGAGTAATAGTGGAGCACAGTTTTGGACTGCTTAAGGGAAGGTTTCGTCGTTTATTGGTGAGCTTACAAAACTTTAATTTATACCTTGTGGTGAAATGCATTATGGCAGCATGTATTTTACATAATGTCTGTATTTTATACAGAGACGATTCGACTATTATGTTGCCAAATATTGATGATGATTTGCAAAGTAGTCCATCATACTTAACTAGCACAATGTCCAATGGCAAAGAAAGAAGGAACGTCCTATATACGGAACTGCTTGCCAAACACACAAATAATTTATTATTTTAATTATAAACTTACTTCTTATATTTAATAGTATAATGTTAAAGAATAGTTTGTATAGCTAA
This sequence comes from Platerodrilus igneus, assembly GCA_036346225.1. Taxonomy (NCBI): domain Eukaryota; kingdom Metazoa; phylum Arthropoda; class Insecta; order Coleoptera; family Lycidae; genus Platerodrilus; species Platerodrilus igneus. Next base: position 3,468,614 of record JARFIW010001117.1, on the reverse strand, counting down.
ACCATTTTATAAAATACAAAATTTACCATTTTTCTAGTAGTCTTTCCAGCAGCAATACTTTTCGTTTTTGCACAGCTAGTTTGTCCTTTTCCAATTCTATAAAATCTGCATGCATTCTTCCTTTTAATAACAGGTGTACATTACGTTTACGCTTTAAAGGTCTATTAACTGGAGAACACAACACTGAAGAGGTTGAAGCACTGGAATCTTCAGTAAAAGTGAAGGATGCATCATTTGATTCTGGAGTTTTTGGAGTTTCATCATTTGACTCTAACGTATGTGCACTTGAATTCTCTGGTCGAGACCCCAATAAAGTATCCGATAAATAAAAAAAACTGGACGTTTCCGGCATAGTAAATCCTTAAATCAAACAGTTTTAATATATCGATCAAACTAATACATAAAAATGTCGGATACAATAATTTGACAACTTCATTTAATTATGTGGATCACTTTTATAGTTTTTTAGGTAGGTGCAGCAAGAGAAGGAGGGTACGATTGTGAGTAGATCAGAATCAATTTGATCTCGCAATTCGTACTACACCGTTCTGACCAGAGTTACCCGGAGTAGATCTTTTAAGCAAATCGAAAGCAGCTATTGTATGTTTATATTATTGTCTCATTCTGAGATGTTAGTGCATAAGAATAACAAGGATGTGCAATGATTAAACATTACGTTGTTGAATATTACTTCACTAACATTATTTGTTGCTGAGAGTGTCCTCTTTACATTAGGATTATTGATATAGTAGTTGTACTAATATTATTCGATGGTGACTTAAAGAAACAATATAAACACACTTAAGGTACGGTGGGTGGGGTGATATTTCTGTAATAATTAGAAAAGGTTATGTTATTGTTTTAATAGTTGCATTAATATTATTCCGAACTAACTTCAGGTACGAGATAATCGAACTGGTGTATAAGCGGAAATCATATTGAGGCATAAATAATCCTGAGGCGAAAATAATGTTGAGGTTTTCAACTTAGATTAGCAGTCGAAATGTTTTACTACTAAGACAAAATAATCAAACGGGTGCATGAGCTGAAAGTGTTAAGGCATTAATAGTGCTCAGGCGAAAATAGTATTGAAGTTGTAATGTAACCGACCTGAGGCTGAATGGAATGCTTTCTCTTGACAATACCTTGGCCTCGTGATCTAGTCGTCTAGTGACTGAGGCTAGTGACACCTACGTTGTGTGCCCGTAACTTAACCCAAATATACACTGAGATGGCGTTAACGCGGGAAGATTTGAAATAAAACTACAATAGTTAAAGACCCTACTTTAATTATCATATGATAACCTCAAAATTACGTTACCATCAATTAAACATGAATTACACGAGCAAACAGTGTTGGGCTCCCTGGGTTAACGCTGAGGAACGAGTATCGGCAGATAAAACCTCAACAACCTTGTGCTTCTAGCTACATAAATACACTTCTCAAAAGTTGGAATGACGAACAAGCACCCTGTGCACTTTTAATATTACGGAATGTCAACTGGTACTCAGACATTCTGCATATGAGACTGAAGAAACGTTAGTGTAATCTAGCTAATCTTTTCTACAGTATAACAAGGACGGCTGTGCCATTACTACCTGCCTAAAGTTGAAGAGGAAGAACACCGGGAAGATAAGGACCTTGACTACCAATGTTCCAACCCGCACGGCCATAAAATGTTAGTAAATTCAACAAAGGCTCAAACATACACGTTTGTGGTTCATAGCATTAACTGCGTCCAGCCCGTTTGGCAATATGGTTCACAATGGCTAACCTACATTCTATTGTTGCATAAACATTACGATAAATGCATTGGAAAAACAAATATTTATAAACAAATTTAAAGTTAAACACGAACATATGCTATGATAGTACCAAACAAAGGGTACAAATTGAATCGACCATCTCATACGTAGTCTTAATGGAGTCGTGTTAATATGGGGTCATAGCAGAGGTTCGCTATAATCACATCATAACAAAAATAATAAATCTCAATTTTAGTTACCGATAGAATTGTAAGTTATAATATGTTAGACCCTTCAAACTAACGAGACATGAATTATGCAGTTAAGACACACTCGGCTAAAACTGAAATAAACATCTACATTATTATAACTAATTATTAAAACATTGAAAACAAATTATAAAATATGTTTGTAACAAATACATACCAAAGTCCTATAGAAACAGAAGTCCTAAATCTTTATATAAATGCATGTTAACAAAATACATTCAATCTAGTGCGCACAAGTTAAGAATTATTCATTATGATTGCATCAGGTTAAACGTGTTTTTAAAAATTAAACACATCATGGCATTAAATTTACAAACAAAAATATACATAACAACTGGATCATTAATTCGATTTCTATCTTAAAACATAAAGAAATAACGTTAAATAATTTTGTAAGCTTCGATGCAATCAGATCACTTAAAAATAGCATATAATTATAAACATTACCTTTAATAATACCGCCAGAAAAGCATTTTCAACCTTTCATGTTTGAAATCTAAAGCAAAAGTGAGAACGCAGGTTAATGTGCTGTTCAAAAATGCTCTTGAATATCAAAATATACACTACAATATTTGCAATAATTATCAACCAATGAAATAGTACGAATCACTACATTCGCCCCTTTGAAGAAGTTTCAAACGAGAACCACGATGCTCGACACCTTCTTCAACACCCCTTTACATGAAAATAGATTACTACGCCCCTAACATTAAGAAAAACCAAGATACAGCTAACAGGGACTCCTCTACACATACAGAGGACACAACAAAGATACTCGAAAGCGTGAGAATATCAGAAACTATTGAAACACCAAGATCTATGGTAACCAGATCTCCTTATACTGAAATCACTAAGAGTCAGTATGATAGCTCCCGCACATTTCACTAACTGTCAATAGTGGTAATAGGTTAAAGTAGTGGAATAAATGAGCAAACTGCAAAACGCACTAGGGATACCTCATCCTAATCGTGCTCAGACAGAAAAGAAACTAGAAGTAGGCATTGATGCTCTGCACCTGTTTTGCCTAATAGTTTAGTCGAACATAAAAACGCATAAAATCCAATCGGCACGGTTTTAGGTTTTAACAACAATCGTCTTAAAATTCTAATGCTGTAGGTCATTACCAATGAAAATGCAAAAGGAAGCCTTGTAATGAAATCAGAAGCTTCTACGGAAAGAATAAAACTAAATGCTATTCCATCGATCAACCTTTCAAAAGTACTTGAAACACCAGTAATCTTCAGATGTCCAGTATCAGTCCTATACATTAACCTGTGAATATCACCAGTGGGTATAGCAAGTGCAACCCAATTTGCTACGAGTTATACCCGATGACAAACTCAAAATCCCGTTCTATACCCAACTGGAATAAAAAAATGTCATACTATGGGGCCCTAAACGAATATTTGAGATTACCTGTACTATAATTGACCTTCCGCTGACCTGAAGTGGAATCACACGAGGTAGACAGACATTCGGGTAAGGATTCTCAGTTATGCAAAATAATCCCGAAAATCAATGGCAAAGTTTGCAACTAACTGTCAGCACCATTCAACTGTATACATCCGATCAATACCCAAAAGGACTAGTCAAACTAATCCTTTTACAACAAGAAAAGAATGATAAAATTTTAGCGAATTGTTATAAATTTGAAATTCCAACCAGCACTGAAATTTGATACAAGAACTTCGCTTTACGTTGTTTGGAGTTAGGTTAGTCGGTGTTGCCTGGAGTTAGGTTAGGCTAGTTGGACTTGTCAGGAGTTAGGTTAGCTAGTGTTGTCTGGAGTTAGGCTAGGTTAGTTGGACTTGTGTGGACTTAGGATAGATAGAAGGAAAAATTGATAGATTAGGTCAGCACCGCAGCATTGACCTAACCTATCAATTTTTCCTTCTATCTAACCTAAGTCCGCACAAGCTATCTACAAAGAAAGTTCGACCGATTTGTTTCCTCTGAGCATGGTATTAAAGCTAAGCTTCCGTTTTCTTTAAAAAGCACTAACAGGATGGGCCAGGGAGTAAAAGAAATCAAGGTGCACACCGAGATGCGACTGGGGCGATGTAGAAAAATTTAGACGAGTATATAGATATAGAAGAAGACGTTAATGGTTAGTTCCAATCTGAAGTTTCATAGTAAAACGCTTTCACACCTGCATGAGATACTTAAGATATTCATTCTAGAAAAAATAATGATTAACAGTTTTTCAATTATACATGTAAATATTAAATTCTTTAACGTTTACAAGCAGATAATATAAAAAGTGTTTTGCAGGTACAGTTGCTGAATAACAATAAGGTATAGCAAACTAATTACCAGGTTCAAGATCGCATTTAATTACGCGCCTCACTTACATTCTTGAAATTACGTTTTAGTGAAACGTATGGACTTGAATATTTTTATTTAAAGTAAATGCGGACTTCCTTCTAATTAAATGGACTCGTCTGTGGAGACGGGTCATAGAAATAGTAATAACTATAAATATTGTATAAATATTTTTTTTTAAAAATTGCTATATTATCGAATTAAATCTAAGTAAAAATATGTACATCCATGTTTATTTAGTAGTGCAATTTATAATTCAATAACATAACCATGTCTGGTAAAATTTATAATCCAAGATGGAAAACCTAATGGCAAAACAAATAATTGCACTAAATCTGAAGATTTTTATAAACAACTAAAGATGTTTGTTTTGAAATATTTTCAACTAATATTGATTATGCGAAAGAATATATTGGAATAGTACTAATTTGGAAAATGTTCCAGCGTTGGGGAATCTTGGTAGCCGTCAGGTTGCTAAACCGCCTTCACATACTACTAAATATCAATGAAGTAGGATATATATTTGTATAACAATAAAAAGAGAACCGAACTGCATCTAACAAGAAAGAGCAGCGGCTGTGTTTGAATACAACAAACATAGAAACAAGGTGAAAATTGTTGAAAGCATAAACAAGGTGAAAATTGTTGAAAGCATATGTGGAAAACAAAAAAGATAAGAGTAATAAAAGGGCAGGATACGTTCTAAGGCATTTTTGGCAAATAGTGCAGGATGTATTACAAGCAGAGATAGGAAAAAAACAGGTTGAGGTAGGCTAAGATCAGACTAATGCACGCAGTTAGTGAAAGAGGCAGACTGGAAATTTCAGGAAAATGTGTAGGTTGTCTCAGAATAGGAAACAATGAGGGCACGCGTCTAACCAGTTCCAGGACAAGACCTAATGATGGTGATTTAAATTATGCTCAGTAGTAAAAATTCACAACTTAATCACATTCATTATTAATTTAAAAAGTTTAAATTGCAATATTGTCAATAGAAAATCAGTCTAAAAATACATTTTAAAAAATCTTAAATCACATTTCTCACCTACTATTTAATATATTTTCAACGGGCGTTCGCTTTATTATATTTATGTTGTATATTAATTACGGTAATTTCGAATAGCAAAATTTGGAGAGATAAAATGGACTGTATTATATTTAAAGGATATTGATATTTAACAAGCAACAGATAATTAAATGTTCTTAAACAAAACAAACAAAGCAGCGTTTACTACAGCACTTACCTTGCTAATGATGCGGCCGTACAAACAACGATGCAGTTTCTACTCCTCTCTTTGGCGGATAGATCAAAACACAGTAAACAGTAGCGGTATTCTACAAACAAGCGGTTCATGGACAATAGCGGTGCGAAAAGTCGAAAAACAAATCGATTCTCTTCAAGGAGAACTTGTACGATCATACGGTGTATGCGACTACTACTCTCAGAACGAGCTTCTACTCTCATGGCTTCGTGGATATTCCAATCTATATTGTTTGCATCCGCGCACTAACACAACGTTCACCACTCCCGGCACAGGTTAGCGTGCTTAAATAAATGCATTGGGGAATTTGCACTAACAAATCCAAATATTCCGCGACGAATTTAAAATAAGCAACAAGCTCAATGTAATAATAAAATTTAGTTTTAAATTATTTACATAAGAACGGAACACATGTGTTAACAGTTTTTGGTAGTGGCAATGTCGCCGCTATGTGACGTCACAAACGTCGACGATGCAGTCTATAGTGCTCGCAATTTCTAAATAGACCTCGTCATCCGCGACGTCACACAAGTACTAACTATTTATGTAGATGTTTGTGAACTTAGTACCGTACAATATTTATATTACAGTTTTGCTTTGAATAGTAGCAATGTACGACGTTGCCAATAATTTTAAAGCCAAATATTAAATGTTGACGTTTAAGTTTTAGGTTATATGTCATTCGTTGTTTAGTTGGTGTCAACTACCTCGTAAATTTTTCTGTTTTTATAGATTGATATGTGGCTGGTTTTGCATCAAACAGTTATTTTCAGAACTCATATTTGTATTAAGCTGAACTCTAATCACTGAAGACGATGAGCGAGATTCATTTAGACCACGAATTAAACTACTTGTTGCTAAGTTTGATCACCTTTATGGGTTGTATGAAAATCGTTAGTATTCATTTTCCAGTTAAATTTATAGTGCAACATGTAATTATTTTAGATTTATCATGTTTCTCTTCATACCTAATAATAAAATTTAAAACACGATGAGCTTTTTAATGGTAGTGAAAGATCCCTGAATACAGTCTTGCACAGTATTGGATTTAAACGGCTGAAAGATCATTTAAAAAGAAGTCTAATGGAACTGCTAAATGTTATGGATTAATGGAATTCGACTCTTGAAAATATTTGAAAATAGAAGAAGAAAATCTGTACCAGTTTTGTGTTTTTAAACAAAATATGGTTTTTCAGAATTGGTGCCGTAAGCCGTTCCTAGTAAAGCAGCGATTTAAGAACAGTTAAGAGCACACAAATTGATCGAAAAACGTTGGTGTTATACCTACTTATCCTTAATACAGTATATGTAATTAGTCTTTTAGGTACATAGTATTACATGCAGGAAACGTAAATGGTTTTATAGATGGGGTTGAATTGATTTTTTTTCGTCCACAAAGAACCCAGATTACCACGGAGAAATGAACGAACAGAATATTTCTTGTATTGGTTAGAAAATCAATTATTGAAGAATTTGAAAGCACCATCTGCAATAGTTTTAGACAACGATTCCAACATTCTACCGTGTTAAACAAAATACCTAACAGTACCTGGAGAAAAAGTAACATCGCAGAATGGCTAACAAAACGAACAATTTCCTTTGATGATAATGCTTTGAAAGCAGAGCTTCTGAAACTAGTCATGATGTAAGTCAAAATTATGTGCTTTATAACATATCAGTATTTATTAAAAATTTTAGTCATAAGCCGCCAAATATTTTTAAAGCGGATTTGCTGGCCGAACAATATACATAATATGTTAAAATTGCCTCCGTATCACTGCATATTCAATGCTACTCCAACAGACACGCTGGAAGAGCTTGGAGGTCTGTTGAAAACTGTTTACAGCTGTGGAAAAAAGCATTAGAAAAAATAACACCAGAGATTTAGGCACATTCGATAGAACATACAGAAAAAATTATCAAATATGGCTGCTTAGAATTAAAAAAACTTTTTACACGATGTACTTCTAATTTAATTGTAACTATCTTAAACTTTATGTATAATAAACAAGTACAACCATATATATTTTATTGTTAAATTACAAGTTTTTAAACTCGTTAAATTCTTGAGTGACTTGTCCTTAAAACATGGGCTGCAAATTCATCTTCACGATATTGGATTTTAGGTATTCTAACAGCTTCTACAGTTTTCAATTTTAATGGATGTAGTAAACACGCTGGTGACGAACTGGTCAATACTACACTAGCTTAAAGTTTTAAGGTGCTACATACAGATAAAGTGAAAGACCTTATATTACACCTATCTACAAAAAATGGTAAATTGTATATTGAATTATTTGTTTCAAACTACTCCGTTACCTGCAACAATTACATGGTCTCGAAGAGTAATAAAGCAAATGCCTATTTTTTGAAGATTTTTGCCCCTTTATGCTTTTGTATATTTAACAAACTGCTGTTTATATCTTTAAGAATTCCATCGAAATGATTAGTCGTTGAATTTTTTGGTTATAAGGTTTTCATTTTTAGCTTATGACACTGACTGTAGAGATAATTTGCAATTTTGGATTTTTACTGGGAACATTAACAATCCTCTAACAGTTATTCTTTTCTTGAATAATGGCATACTTCAACAACAGAATGCAAAGTTGGTTCATTTAAAGCCTTTATCGTTATACATTGATTTAGTTGTTGGAAATACTTCGAAAAATGATATATTTAATCCAGTTGCATATTAATAATCAGAAGTAAAATGATCAGTATAAATATTAGGGTGATTTGAAACGTGTTAAATTCTACTTTTGCATTGTATATAACATAACTTTAGTCTTTGTAGATGTGTTCAGGGAAATCTAAAAGATTATTTTAAAGTGATATATCTTAATTATTCAAAGTTAATGAGAATTTTACCTACAAATGAAATTGAAATTTTGTTTCTTTTTTTTTCGATTTTTGTAATCAAAACGTTTAAATTATCATTCCAATAACATAACCTCTTGAATAACTGTGGTTATTATTCCGTGTCCGGTATAATATACTAAAGGCCATAAAATTAGGAGCATTAGAAATACGCAACTATATTTAAAATATGCCGTGGTAAAAATAAGAAGTAAATAAAATATATTGTTAATTAATGACTTTAATCTGCAATATTGTCGATAGAAATTTATCCTAAAAAATACTTTTTAAAAAGTAACAAATCACATTCGTCATCTGATATTAAATATTTTCAATCTCAGTGTTCTACCGATGGCGCTATTATAGTCATGTGGCAATAGGATTTTGGTAGTGGCAACGTCGCTACAATTGACGTCACAAATGGTAATGACGCGCATATTTAGAAATTGCAAAGACTATACAAAGAAGTGTGTACTCACCCTCAAACACTGTCCACTGAAATGTTGTTTGTGCAATAGAAACGTAGCTTACCAATATATAGCACAGTCACATGCTAAGAAACGTTCTTTATCATATAATTTATGTAATTATTGTTCCTATATAAAGGTTTTATCAAAGTTCGTATGTGTTCACATACTAACGAATGGTCATTCACACGCAAAGATAGTTTACAAATACATATGAAGTTGCACACCAACAAACGTCTATTCGCCTGCAATTTGTGTAATTACGCCGCATCAACAAAACGTAATTTACAAATACATATGAAGTCGCACACCTATGAACGTCCATTCGTATGCAATTTGTGTAATTTTACCACATCAGTGAAACGTGGCTTACAACTACATATGAAATCGCACACTAACGAACGTCCATTTGCTTGCAGCTTATGTTATTATGCAGCATCACAACGAAGTAGTTTAAAAATTCATATAAAGTCGCACACTAACGAACGTCCATTCTCATGCAATTTATGTAATTATGCCGCAGTACAAAAATGTAATTTACAAACACATATGAAGTTGCACACTAACGAACGCCCCTTCGTGTGCAATTTGTGTAATTACGTCGCATCAACAAAACGTAATTTACAAATACATATGAAGTCGCATACCTATGAACGTCTATTCGCATGTAATTTGTGTAATTATGCCTCATCAATGAAAAGCGGTTTACAACTACATATGAAATCGCACACTAACGAACGTCCATTTGCTTGCAGCTTATGTAATTATGCCGCATCACAGAAAAGCAATTTAAAAATTCATATAAGATCGCACACTAACGAACGTCCATTCGCTTGCAGCTTATGTAATTATGCCGCATCCCATAAAGGTAATTTAAAAATTCATATAAAGTCGCACACTAACGAACGTCCATTCGCATGCAATTTATGTAATTATGCCGCATTACATAAATGTAATTTACAAACACATATGAAGTTGCATACTTACGAACGCCCTTTCGCATGCAAGTTGTGTAATTATGCCTCATCAATGAAAGTCGGTTTAAAACTACATATGAATTCGCACACTAACAAACGGCCATTCGCTTGCAGCATATGTAATTATGCCACATCACATAGAAGTAGTTTAAAAATTCATATAAGGTCGCACACTAACGAACGTCCATTCGCATGCAATTTATGCAATTATGCCGCATTACACAAATATAATTTACAAACTCATATGATGTCGCACACTGACAAACGACCATTCGTCTGCAATTTGTGTAATTATGCCTCATCAAGGAAATGTAATTTACAAACACATATGATGTCGCACACTGACAAACGACCATTCGTATGCAATTTGTGTAATTATGCCGCATCAATGAAAGGTAATTTACAAGTACATATCAAGACGCACACTAATGAACGTCCATTCGCATGCAATAATTGTGGTTATTCTACAACACGCAAAAATATTTTACAGAAACACGTGTTGTCCCATATTGTTAATCGCCCATTTGTTTAAAATATGTGATTATTCCGCATCAGAAAAAACAAATTAAAAATCCTATTTGTTATCCCTCACTATCGATGACGATGTGGATGCTTTTTTACGTAATTAAGCTACATCAAAGAGAAAGTCAGGAAAACGCATACGACGCATTCTAACAAATGTTCATTTACATATAAAGGAACGCCTATTTGCATAAATGCATTCCTATAATCACCTCAATTTTTGCTGAGTTTCAATGACTTATCAGAAAAGAAGCTTGTGAGGGGTTTTCGTTTAACTATTAGTTGTTTATCCGTAAAATTTGAAAGAAGCTTAAAATTAAGTGTGTGCACATTTGGACAACCGGTAGGTATTTAAATTAACTTTTACCGATACTCTACATCATTGGAATTTTTGGATTTGTAGTGCCCTTTTGACATCCGTACGTCTGCGCCAGTTAAGGTTCGGGCCTAGGGAGCTGCGTTTTTAAAAAAACACTTTCAAACTTCTTGACAAATTTATTTAATTAAACAGAATTGAATATGGAGTTTTACTAACTTGATTTAATAGTACTCTGTCGAAAAAAAGAATTAAATGTACTATTTTGAGTAGTCTAAGCAACTGCAATGTTAAAACTGAATACTTTGACTGACTGCCGTGTCTTGGGGCTCCCGGGCTGTTTATAATGTCCCTATTCCTTCACATGACTGTGGGAACGTGCAGAGTTCATGTCTGCTTATCCTTAATTCTATTCATTGTTACAATGTTATAATATGATTTTCTAGGTAATTGCGGTATCTTGACCGTCTGTGACTTTCTACCTGCAGTGTCACTATCGTCTGGATACAAAGTATTGCATCCGTTCTCATGAACTGTTAATAAACTTTATTAATTGTCCTTGTATTACATTGTTGCACTTCACTCAGTAACTTCTTAATAACTTTCTATTAGATTCTAGTACATACACAATTTGAGGGATATGTAACTCATGTTGTCCTTGCGGTAAAGAAACATCTTCGTTTCCACAATTTGAGATTGGTACTGCAACTATGTTGTTATTTCTCACAGTCAACATTTACATAGTTAACAGAATTTTTCGGAATCACTACTTTTCAATTTTATTCTACTATTAACATCAACATCAAGGTTTTTGAAAGATAGGTCGTTGCACCACCCGAAAACAACTGATCGCCCAACCGCACGTATATAATTTGTCTATTTTCTGTAAACGAACTACCTATTATAGCATTCACCGATTGTGCTGCATTTGGCACTACGTATATTTTCACCTTTTCCACATAAACACTATCAATTTTGTTTTTTGCTTCTAATGAAAATTTACACGTTAGAGCTGGTTTGTGATCTTCAAATCCATAAAGATGCTCCTCAGTAGGGATTAAGGTACCAAGTTTTAACGCAATTGATTCCTTTATAGTACACACACTACTACCCGTATCTATGAAACTTGTAACTTCGTGATTATTTATCTTTACAGATGGGAAAAATTTATTAGCTAAATTGCATTTTTGTAATGTTTCTTCTACTAGCATTACAGGCGATTCTTTACTTGAATCGACAAACACACGTTTTTAAGGGCAATTTTTTTATTTATGATCTGGCTGTTTACAACTAAAACAGACAGGTTTTTCTTTTGGTTTTGTACAAACAGCTGCCATATGACCTCGCTCTGTTCAATTAAAACATATCTGTCATGCACCTGATCGCTTCGGGGAGAACATAACATTTTCACTTGCTAGCACTATTTGTCTTCACATCTGGCAATTTATTATCACTTGCTGACATTTTTGTTGCTTGTTAACCAAATTTTTGATAAGTGTACTCATATGTTGTAGCTCGAAATTGAATTTATTACTGCGTTGAATTGACCTACATTTTGAAGAAGTTCTAGATTACTAGAACAGGTAGAACGGCTTGAGTATTCCAATGAGCAAAAGAGCCGAGAAAAAGATCTGACCAAATTAGTGGGGTCTTTAGTGAGGAACCAGACTAAGACAGGTTCCCGAAAAAGGGCAGCAGCCCTTTTGGTACTTACAGTGGTAGAGATCATAGGGGCGGCTCCGTGGCGTAGTTCGGGGGAGAGGTATAATGTAGGTAACGTGTGTGAGTGTTGTCACGCACGTTAAAGATCCCTACCTTGCTTGGAACAGCAAGGGTTTGGCAAAATTCCAAATTTTCCAGGTAAAAAAAACGCGCTTCCTGACCAATGAAGTACCTTCGGGTGGGGCATTGAAAAATCACATGTAAGGTAGAAATCATATGGGTCTGTATGGCATCCTAAGACACACTAGTCAGATGTGGAAGGCAGCGGCAAACTACCACATTATCTCCCAAGTACACAGCGTACTTAAATTCTTTTACGATGATGGCATCCTCTGGGGTAAAATATTCTGGAGTTAAAATAGTCCCTCATTCGAAACTCCGGGAAAGGACTATTTCGGAGGATGTGATCGGAAAGTATAAAGAAAGAGCGGGGAACATTCTGCTAGTCAAAGCGTGGAATGTCAGAAGTATCAAGCAGTAGGTAACATTGAGAATTTGAAAATTAAAATGAATAGGTTAGCATTAGACATGTAGGGATTAGTGAAGTTCGGTTACCAAAGAGTGGAGACTTTAGGGTATTTTATACAGGATTAGAGGAAGGAAATTTGAATGTGGGAATTTCTGCGAAAAAAGATAGGACACTGTGTAGAAAACTACTTCCTAAAGAACGATAGAGTATTCATGGTTAGATTAGAGCCTAAACTGGTCAATACAGTAATCATACAAGTATACATGCCCACCTCTCCTCACAGAGCAACACGGGAGGCTATTTTAGCTCTGAGAGTGATAATGGAGAAGACAATAGAAAAAGCAGATAACGTGTATATAAGGTTTGTAGATCTGCAGAAGGCGTTCGACAATGTAAATTGGAAAAACATGTTTGAAACACTCAAAAAGATGGGAATGAGTTATAGAGATATACCTATAGTACATAGCTTATACAAAAAGCAAACAGTGGTAATAGAATTAGAGTAAAAGAAGTAAATATGAGGAAAGGGGTGAGACAGGGATGTGTCCCATCCGCGTTAATTTTTAACTTGTACATCGGGGAGGCAATGAATACTGTCAAATGCAGGTAGACATTAGGAATTACTATGCAGGTACAAAAAATTCATATGCTTAGATTTTCAGATGATACAACGGTATTAGAAGGAAGAGTTAAAAATAGCTCTAAATGAAATGGAAAACGTTCTAACAGAGAAGTACGGTATGAAAATTAACAAAATAAAACCAAAGTGCTAGGATGCAAAGGGGGGGGGGGAATAAAACAAAACTAGAATACAAATAGGAAACGAGAACTAAAAAAAATTAAGGATCTCTGCTACCTAGGAAGATAAATAACGCAAGATGGAAAAAGTGCAAAAGATATAAAACAAAGATTAGCACAAGGTCGTGCTACATTTAACAAGAAAAGACAACTACTGTGTTCAAAGACAAACACAGAAACACTACTGTGTAACCATGAAATAGGGATGGACAGTAGTAGAACCAACAGGAAAAAGGTAAACGTCTTTTAGAATGTGATGCTTCAGATGTATAATGATAACAGCATGGACAAACAAAGTTAATAACAAAGAGGCTTTAGAAATAATAGAGAAAAAGTATAGCTATGAGAAACACAAAATAAATGAAATATAAAGACAGGAAACGTTTTAAGGCAACTGGAGAATAATGTGAGATATATTGTAACAATATAAGGTGTTCTGGGTTTTTGTAAAACTAACTAAAACTAACTCAATTTAATTTTACAATAGCCCTTTGTTTCGATTCCCTTGTATTGAAGGGAAATAGACAGTCTTCCGACTAAGCTAGGGGTCTATTCCTCGGGTAGAGCTTACGAGGGGTGGTCGTGGGTTTTACAACAAAACATTTTTTACTAGACTAACCCTTAAATACAAAATAGAGGGTGCAAAGGTGGCGCCACCAAGTCCTAGAATTTTAAAGCACGGGTTTACCTTCAGGGAGAACTTGGAAAACCTTAGAGGGAAAAATTGCTTTTACTGCAAAAACAGGAACAAGCTTAAAAAAAATAGTGTTAATATAATAATGAAGGACACAAAAGATACACTCTTGCTACCTTATACTTAAAGAAAGAAGTAGCTATTAATATCAATAATTTAAATATAATTATAAGAGAAAAGTTAAATATTTAATTTCTTGAAAGGGTTGTTAGTACTTCTTTATCAGTGCATAGCTAAAAACTTTACTTTAATAAAAGAGTGTGTAAATATTTATCAATTAACCCTAACTTTGGACTCACTTGTCCAAAATAAAACAGTTAGTCAATGGAATTTAATGATATTCTTTAATTAAATTTATCTTTATTTCAGTTAAAATTTTATGTACAAAATATACATCAAAAATGTTGTCTAATTTTTTAGACACAGATATTTAAATATTTCTACTATAATCTGAATGTTAATAATGTAATAAACATAACCGTGAAGTATTTAAATTGATTACCCAAAATACACAGATCTGTTACCTTGGTTTAAAAATATGAATAATATATTTGAGGTTAAGCAAAATTAGTATTCGTAATTATTTCATGTGTTACTGAACTTGAATGTAATACTTTACTGTGATAAATAAAAAGCTTCATGATTTTAAGTATTTGCATTTACATCTAAAAAAGCAATACTTTGTACCATAACGAAATCCAAAAACAATGAGGGATCCCACGGCTTCGTAAAACAAAACTTATAGTTTAAAGTACCCGTTTGATTGTCAAAGAATTCGAGACAGCTGAAGTCAGCTCAAGTGTTTATGTTATTGCTTACCTTGCAACAAGTTGAACTTTGTGACCTCACTGTTACAAATACCTTATCGTAGCCACACGTGCAAGCCTACGGTTCTTGGATAAACAACTGACGTTATCGAACTTTCTACACATGTATTTTTCAAGATGTAAATTTAAGCTTCTTCTCTAAATTAATGATGAATTATGTTATAACGGCATATAACATTGGAGCACCACCGGGAAACATCCCATAAATTTGCTGTGCGATCCATTGAAAAAAATCGAAATATAAACCAATCCATAAAACAAGCTATACAAAGTACCTCATTTCCAATGCTTTTTTAACTATATAAATTTGAATAAAAGTAAGACTTGGTTATTTAGCTAGATTGCTAACGTATTGAATTTAAATTCTTTAACATACTAAGTTAAATTCGTGGAAGTACCGAGCCTTAATTCGTAAAAGTATTGAGCGCTACAATAAATTCGTTCAGTTTGCCTTACAAATTATTTATTTTGCTTACCATTATTAAAAACAAACAGAAATCAAATGTATTTTGCACTCGATTATGCCGCTACGTTTATTGCTACACGTAGATTGCCAGCATGGACCTTATGGACTTCCATGGTGCTTGTAACTCTACAAGTGGTCGAGCCAGACTGATCGTCCTGTCGAGGAGATGCGCACAACAGATAAAAATCGTCTGACATTGTAGATGCAATTCAAATGACCAACGTTTATAAATAGAAACTATACGGGTATTATTAAGTAATATATGCTTTGTGATTGGGCTATGCGGTCTTGATCTGAACATTTATTAATATCTCAAGAATTAATTGTTTATTTAAATAAACGATGCAGTGTATTTTATAATTAAATTTATAGGCATTTATGATTGTCAAAAAAAATTGTAACAATATTACAAGCAGAGATAAAAAAAAGGTAAAATTATACCTGGATCCAACTAATGCACGCAAATAGTGAATGATGTAAGCAGTGGGAATTTTAGGGAAACTTATAGGTTAGCTTAGAATAGATAACGACGGAGGTACTGGTCTAACCAATTCCAAGACTGAAGACCTGATGATGATGATGATGAACTTATTTATTCGTGTAATAATTCATTTGCACTGGTAAGTTGGTTCTTATTCAAGCCGGCAAGAATTTGTTCTTTGCATTCTGCAAATGCCAAATTTAACGGTTTACGCATTTTAAGTTTCTCATGAAACTAAATTTCAACCGACACTTTGTAACCTTGAACTCATTTAATCATATCTTTCCACGAACATGCGACACTTGGCGTTGTTTGAAATGTGGCTCGAAATTCACTTTCAGAGTCCACCCATGATTTTATATCAGAGCGTCTAATTTCGTACCAATATTGTAGTTTCTAATTTGAATTCCTTTTGTCCAATTATGTAATATTGCCCAATTATTTATTTTGTCATTCAATTCGATTTCACTGGAACTGCATAAGCCCGCAAAATTGTCTACTGATTTTTATAAATCCGGTATCACGTGAGAGCTATGCGGTTCTTGTGTTTTTCCACTAGATGACTTTTCCGCCATTTGTTGTTACAACTAAGAATACAATAAATTATTTGTTTTTGCCCTGGAATGCTCCATCTTCTCGAAAATTTCCATCATTGTAGTGAAAGGATCATTTGACAACTCACGATGATTCTGCGGGAAGCAAGTTTCTTGCTTATGGTCAATTGCACTTTTGTCTTTCTCGCCATCGTGTTTTTAACCAACTCATGGAAAAAATTTCCACACTCTCGGCAGTATAATTCCATTTCTGAGATGTTAGCTTTCTCTCAGGTATACTCGTTTTTATACTAAATGATAAATTACAAGCGTTTAATTCCTTCTGTGATTTCTGAAGAATATTTTATATGAGAAATCACAAATATGTACATCCATGTTTATTTAGTATTGCAATTTATAATTCAATAGCATAACCTCTTGAATGGCTGTTTGCGGAATGGACGAAGGCCAATAAAACAAAAAAAAATAACCTCTTGAATGTCTGTGGCTATTGTCCCATGTCTGGAAAAATATGCATATGGCTATAAAATTAAGATCTATAAAATTTAGCAATCAAATTTATAATCCAAGATGGAAAACCTAATGACAAAAAATAATTGCACTAAATCTGAAGACTATTATAAACAACTACAGATGTTTGTTTTGAAATATTTTCAACTAATATTGATTATGCGAAAGGATATATTAGATTACTACTAATTCGAAAAATGTTTAAGTGTTGGGGAATCTTGGTTGCCGTCAGGTTACTTAACCGCCTTCACATACCTTACATGTGATTTTCCAATGCTCCACCCGAAGGTACTACATTGGCTAGGAAACGAGTTTTTTTTTTACCTGGAAAATTTTGGAATTTTGCCGAACCCTTGCTGTTCCAAGCAAGGTAGGGATCTTTAACGTGCGGGACAACACTCACACACGGAACCTCCATTTTACCTCTCATTCGAACGAGGGTGTATTTTTGTGAAAAATACTCGCCTAACATTTTTCTAGCGGACTGTGTCGGGATTCGAACCCGGGACCTTGGCGCCTTCACATACCACTGAATATCAATGAAATACGGTGTATATTTGTAAAACAATAGAAAGGGAACCGAACTGCATCTAACAAGAAAGAGCAGCAGCTGTGTTTGGAAACAACAAACATAGACACAAGGTGAAAATTGTTGAAAGCATATGTGGAAAACAAAAAGAGATAGAAGTAATAAAAGGGCAGGATACGTTCTAAGGCATTTTTGGCGAATGGTGTGAGATATATTACAAGCAGAGATAGGAAAGAAGAGGTTGAGGTAGGCCTAGATCAGACTAATGCACGCAGATAGTGAAAGAGGCAGACTGGAAATTTCAGGAAAATGTGTAGGTTGTCTTAGAATAGAAAACAATGAGGGTACGCCTCTAACCAGTTCCAGGACAAGACCTAATGATGATGATTTAAATTATGCTCAGTAGTAAAAATTCACAAGTTAAATCACAAACATTATTAATTTAAAAAGTTTAAATTGCAATATTGTCAATAGAAAATCATAAAAATAGATTTTAAAAAATCTTAAATCATATTTCTCACCTGCTATTTAATATATTTTCAACGAGCGTTCGCTTTATTATATTCATGTGTTAACAGTTTTTGGTAGTGGCAATGTCGCCGCTATGTGACGTCAGAAACGTCGACGACGCAGTCTATAGTGCTCGCAATTTCTAAATAGACCTCGTCATCCGCGACGTCACACAAGTACTAACTATTTATGTAGATGTTTGTGGACTTAGTACTGTACAATATTTATACTACAGTTTTGCTTTGAACAGTAGCAATGTACGACGTTGCCGATAATTTTAAAGCCAAATATTAAATGTTGACATTTAAGTTTTAGGTTATATGTCATTCGTTGTTTAGTTGATGTCAGCGACCTCGTAAATTTTTCTGTTCTTATAGATTGATATGTAGCTGGTTTTGCTTCAAACAGTTATTTTCAAAACTCATATTAGTGTTAAACTGAACTGTAATCACTGAAGACGATGAGCGAGATTCATTTAGACCAAGAATTAAACTACTTGTTGCAAAGTTTGATCACCTTTATGGGTTGTATGGAAATCGTTAGTATTCATTTTCCAGTTAAATACATAGTGCAACATGTAACTATTTTAGATTTATCATGTTTCTCTTCATTCTTAATGGCAGAATTTAAAACACGATGAGCTTTTTAATGGTAGTGAAAGATCCCTGAATACAGTTTTGCACACTATTGGATTTAAACGGCTGAAAGATAATCCAAGAAGAAGTTTAATGGAACTGCTAAATGTTATGGATAAATGGATTTCGGCCCTTTAAAATATTTGAAAATAGAAGAAGAGAATCTGTACCAGTTTTGTGTTTCTAAACAAAATATGGTTTTTCAGAATTGGTGCCGTAAGCCGTTCCTAGTAAAGCAGTGATTTAAGAACAGTTAAGGGCACACAAATTGATCGAAAAACGTTGGTGTCATACCTACTTATCCTTAATACTGTATAATGTAATTAGTCTTTTTGGTACTTTTAGGTACATACTATTACATGCTGGAAACGTAAATGGTTTTATAGATGGGGCTGAATTGATTTTTTCTTCGACCACAAAGAACCCAGATTACCACGGAGAAATGAACAAACAGAATATTTCTTGCATTGGTTGGAAAATTCATTATTGAAGTATTTGGAAGCACCATCTGCAATAGTTTTGGATAACGCTTCCTATCATTCTACTGTGTTAAACAAAATACCTAACAGTTTCCGGAAAAAAAGTGACATCGAAAAATGGCTAACAAAACAAACAATTTCCTTTGATGGTAATGCTTTGAAAACAGAGCTTCTAAAACTGGTCATGATGTAAGTAAAAATTATGTGCTTTATAACATATCAGTATTTATTAAAAATTTTAGGCATAAACCGCCAAAGATTTTTAAAGCGGATTTGCTGGCCGAACAATATACATAAGATGTTAAGATTGCCTCTGTTCGCTGCATATTCAATGCAATTGAAAATGTATGGGGTGTTAGTAAGAGCTACTACAACCCGCACGCTGGAAGAGATGGGAGGTCTGTTGAAAACCGTTTACAGATGTGAAAAGAAGCATTAGAAAAAATAACACCAGAGATTTGGGCACATTCGATGGAACATACAGAAAAAATTATCAAATATGGCTGCTTAGAATTAAAAAAACTTTTTACACGATGTACTTCTAATTTAATTGCAACTATCTTAAACTTTATGTATAATAAACAAGTACAACCATATATA
Organism: Platerodrilus igneus; assembly: GCA_036346225.1. Taxonomy (NCBI): domain Eukaryota; kingdom Metazoa; phylum Arthropoda; class Insecta; order Coleoptera; family Lycidae; genus Platerodrilus; species Platerodrilus igneus. The sequence continues at coordinate 3,448,603 of JARFIW010001117.1, read as the reverse complement.
TTTTATTGTTAAATTACAAGCTTTTAATACTCGTTAAATTTTTGAGTGACTGCAAATTCATCGTCAAGATTTTGAATGTACGTAAGGTTGAACGATTTTAAAGATAATTTTTTGCCATCTAGCGTGGTTTAAATCGATATGTAAAGAGATATCAGTAATCAAAACTCGATTTAGTGATAAAATTGTTGAAGAACGAAAAGATATTTTGTAACACATATATTTACTAGGATGAGAAGCTCTCGTTTGGCAAATCTCGCTTGATAGATTTTAAAATGCTGCGTTGAAATATTGATATATCTAAAAAATATGCTATCAAGACAAAATCATACTCGCTACACAAAAGAAATATTCTACGATACATGTATAAAGAGAACAGTATTCCAAATTATTAAAATATTCTTTTGATATCGCGGAAATTATCAACAACAATCGTAAATGAGCTTAAATATATAACGTTAAGGACATCTTCATTATTGCAGTGTTTAAAGGAGCAGATATAAAGAGATTCAGTTTATTACAACGTTTTAGACGGTAAAAGATATAGTTAGATAATTGCGTTAACTATATTTGAAGATAAATTCTTTAAAAATGCATTTGTAGGTTACAACTATTTAAATTACTAAGGAAACACTTTTAGAACGGAATCAGAACAAAATAGTGTTTAAGGAAACAGATATACTAAGATTTCGTTACTATACGTTTTAGAACATATACTAAAAACTCAGTTAATTAGAAAATTGATTATTTAGGTTATAAAAAGACACTCAAAATTATACTAATATACATTATATGTATTATTTAAAGGGTAGCTTTAAAAATTTATCTCAAAATCAAGTTAAGATAGACTAAGAAAATTTCAAAAGTAAAGGGATTATTCTAACTATATTTTACATCAATTTTAAAAGATTTTTTCTTCTTCTTTTTCATAGTGGATAGAAAATAAGCTATTTACTTATAATTAGAAGTACTTACATTCAAAATTATATGATCTAAACGTATGTAAGTGAGGTTATATTATATAATACACTGCTGAAAGAAAAACACTTTCAATTCCATTCCATACAAACCAGGTACTTATTTAAAAGAATTCAAGTTAGAAAGCACACTATTTTATAGTTACAAGAGAATTAATTGAACTAGCAAAACATTATAAAAAAAAATATGTCAAGAAAATCAATAGTCAATATGGCTGCTTCTGTTAAATTAACATCACAGCTGTCATGTCATTTCAGATAATTCTACAGTAACTGTCAGAGCTACTACTCTAAATTTTTATGAGTTAATAGATATTAAAAATGTTTATAATTATATTTTTTTTAAATAAAAAAGCTAGAAATATAGTTAATTAATACATTATGAGGTATAAAACAATCAGAAAACAAATGATTATCAATCTAACCACGTTGAATGCGCCACTGTTATAATCCAGTAAACGAGGTACGCGAGCCACTGATGACAGTTGGTAACAATATTAGATAATGTAAAAATTGGCGCGCAAATTATAGATGACGTCACACAATATGCAATGTATTGCAACATAATTACACAAATTTTAAAGAAAATAAATTTTAAAGAAAACCCCAAAGGGGGCACTCACGTGAACATGTAGAACTTTCTTCAGGATTACTCCATGATGGTCGCCGGCTGCTTTGACTAATCTTTCTCGGGTATGGGAATTCTTGAGCCAGGTTGAATCCAAATTCGATTGTCTTCTTCCTATGTAGAGGGGCGACAGGAACGGGTATGAAGAACGATAATCAAAAGAAGGCAAAATGGGACTTACATAACAAAAAGATACGGTAAGACACAAAAGACAACCTTCTTCACATCTCGGAGGCTAGTTCTCACGCGTATCTCGGAAATCCCCCACTATCCCCCTTCGTCCACACGCGTCGGCGCGAATCTCGCGCAACGCACTATCTGAAGTGACGGAAATACGCACACGTCCTTTTAAATTTATGGCGCGAAATTCTCACATATTAAAACTTAATTAAGAATGTCTAGTGCCGGTTTTTCGGCACGTAACAAGCTTTCAATTTTAATGGACGTAATAAACACACTGGTGACAAACTGGTCAATACTACACTAGCTTAAAGTTTAAAGGTGCTACATACAGATAAGGTCAAATTCCTTATATTACACCTTTCTACAAAAAATGGTAAATTGTATATTGAATTATTTGTTTCAAACTACTCCGTTACCTGCAACAATTACATGGTCTCGAAGAGTAATAAAGCAAATGCCTATTTTTTGAAGATTTTTGCCCCTTTATGCTTTTGTATATTTAAAAAACTGCTGTTTATACCTTTAAGAATTCCATCGAAATGATTAGGCGTTGAACCTTTTGGTTATAAGGTTTTCATTTTTAGCTTATGACACTGACCGTGGATATAACTTGCAATTTTGGATTATTACTGGGAACATTAGCAATCCTCTAACAGTTACTCTTTTCTTGAATAATGGCATACTTCAACAACAGAATGCAAAGTTGGTTCATTTAAAGCCTTTATCCTTATACATTGTTTTAGTTGTTGGAAATGCTTTGAAAACATGACATATTCAATCCAGTTGGATACTAATAATCAGAAGTAAAATGATCACTACAAATTTTAGGGTGATTTGAAAGTGTTAAATCCTACTTTTGCATTGTACATAACATAACTTTAGTCTTTGTAGATGGATTCAGGGAATACTAAAGGATTATTTTAAAGTAATATATTTTAATTATTCAAAGTTAATGAGAGTTTTACCTACAAATGGAATTGTAATTTTGTTTCTTTTCTTTTACGATTTGTGTAATCAAAACGTTTAAATTATAATTCCAATAATATAACCTCTTGAATAACTGTGGTTATTATTCCGTGTCTGGTATAACATACTAATGGCCATAAAATTAGGAGCACTAGAAATACGCCACTATATTTAAAATAAGAAGTAAATAAAATATATTGTTAATTAATGACTTTAATCTGCAATATTGTCGATAGAAATTTATCCTAAAAAATACTTTTTTAAAAAATAACAAATCACATTCGTCATCTGCTATTAAATATTTTCAATCTCTGTATTTTACCGATGGCACTATTATAATCATGTGGCAATAGGATTTTGGTAGTGGCAACGTCGCTACAATTGACTTCACAAATGGTCATGACGCCCATATTTAGAAATTGCAAAGACTATATAAAAAAGTGTGTACTCACCCTCAAACATTGTCCAGTGAAATGTTATTTGTTCAATAGAAACGTAGCTTACCGATATATAGCACAGTCACATGCTAAGAAACGTTCTTTATCATATAATTCATGTAATTATTGTTCCTATATAAAGGTTTCATCAAAGTTCGTATGTGTTCACATACTAACGAATGGTCATTCGCATGTTTTTTATGTGCTTATTCTGCATTTTGTAAAAGCAAATTGAGAATTTATATGCGCTTTTATTTTACCGAACATACATTTGTATGCAATTTTAGTGATTATGCCGCATCACAAAAGTTTTTTATATTTAACTATACAGTCACATACTAACGAATGTGAATACTTATGCAATTTGTGTGGTTATTCCAAATATTAGAAAACCCACTTTAACATATTAGTTGCATACTAACTACCGTCCAATTGTATATAATATATGTAATTATGCCGCATCACTGAAAAGTTATTTACAAAGATATGATGTCCATACTAACGAACGATCTTTCGCATGCCATTTATGTGATTACACCGCATCAAGGAAAGATAGTTCACAAATACATATGAAGTTGCACACCAACAAACGTCTATTCGCATGCAATTTGTGTAATTATGCCGCATTACATAAAGGTAATTTAAAAACTCATATTAAGTCGCACACTAATGAACGTCCAATCACTTTGCAATTTGTGTAATTATGCCTCGTTAACAAAAGGTAATTTACAAACACATATGAAGTTGCACACTTACGAACGCCCTTTCGCCTGCAATTTGTGTAATTACGCCGCATCAACAAAACGTAATTTACAAATACATGTGAAATCGCACACTTATGAACGTCCATTCGTATGCAATTTGTGTAATTTTACCTCATCAATGAAAGGTGGTTTACAACTACATATGAAATCGCACACCAAGGAACGTCTATTTGCGTGCAGATTATGTAATTACGCAGCATCACAACGAAGTAGTTTAAAAATTCATATAAAGTCGCACACTAACGAACGTCCATTCTCGTGCAATTTATGTAATTATGCCGCATTACAAAAATGTAATTTACAAACACATATGAAGTTGCACACTAACGAACGCCCCTTCGCGTGCAGTTTGTGTAATTACGCCGCTTCAACAAAACGTAATTTACAAATACATATGACGTCGCACACCTATGAACGTCCATTCGTATGTAATTTGTGTAATTATGCCTCATCAAGGAAAGACGGTTTACAACTACATATGAAAACGCACACTAACGAACGTCCATTTGCTTGCAGCTTATGTAATTATGCCGCATCACAGAAAAGCAATTTAAAAATTCATATAAAATCGCACACTAACGAACGTCACTTCGCTTGCAGCTTATGTAATTATGCCGCATCCCATAAAGGTAATTTAAAAATTCATATAAAGTCGCACACTAACGAACGTCCATTCGCATGCAATTTATGTAATTATGCCGCATTACATAAATGTAATTTACAAACACATATGAAGTTGCATACTTACGAACGCCCTTTCGCATGCAATTTGTGTAATTATGCCGCATCAATAAAAAGTAATTTACAAATACATATGAAGTCGCACACCGATGAACGTCCATTCGTATGCCATTTGTGTAATTTCGCTTCATCAATGAAACGCGGTTTAAAACTACATATGAAATCGCACACTAACGAACGGCCATTCGCTTGCAGCTTATGTAATTATGCCACATCACGTAAAAGTAGTTTAAAAATTCATATAAAGTCGCACACTAACGAACGTCCATTCGCATGCAATTTATGCAATTATGGCGCATTACACAAATATAATTTACAAACACATATGATGTCGCACACTAACAAACGACCATTCGTCTGCAATTTGTGTAATTATATCTCATCAAGGAAATGTAATTTACAAACACATATGATGTCGCACACCGACAAACGACCATTCGCATGCAATTTGTGTAATTATGCCGCATCAATGAAAGGTAATTTACAAGTACATATCAAGACGCACACTAAGGAACGTCCATTCGCATGCAATAATTGTGGTTATTCTACAACACGCAAAAATATTTTACAGAAACACGTGTTGTCCCACATTGTTGATCGCCCATTTGTTTAAAATACGTGATTATTCCGCACCAGAAAAAATAAACTAAAAATCCTATTTGTTATCCTTCACTATCGATGACGATGTGCATGCTTTTTACGTAATTAATCTACATCAAAAAGAGTCAGGAAAACGCATACGACGCATTGTAACGAATGTTCATTTACATATAAAGGAACGCCTATTTGCATAAATGCATTCCTATAATCACCTCAATTTGTGCTGAACTTCAATGACTTATCAGAAAAGAAACTTAAAACGGGCTTTCGTTTAACTATTAGTTGTTTATCTGTAAAATTTGGAAGAAGGTTAAAATTAAGTGTGTGCACACTTGGACAACCGGTAGGTATTTAAATTAACTTTTACCGTTACTTTACATCATTGCGAAGTTATAAATATTTTAAATAAAAGTTTATAAATAAATATGGAGCGAAATTAATAGTGAGAAGTTGGGTGTTTTAATTTATCGTTTAAAGATAGGGGTAATGTCATTTGCAACTATTAAAATCTTTCACTCGATTCTTCGAATCGACCCCATGACGTAATAAATAGTAGTTCAGGCAGCCAAATTTTGACTGCTAATTCGTGTAAAAAGATATAGTGTGTACACGTTGCATTTTACAGCTTTCTCTTCTTTGCACTATCGCCAAGCCTTTTTTGCTCAGTTTGAAATTATCACATATCTTAATTTGAAGTGACCTATATTCAAAACGCCTAGTACTTGGGTACATCGAACTAATGAGAAGACAATGTAATAGAAAATACAAAATTATTATCTTACCGTATCTTTTTCTTTGCCTGGTTGGCTCAACAGAAATTATGCTATAGAATTTAAGAAAATAAAATGAAAGACAGAAATCTCAAGGAAAATCTACGCCTTCAAGAACATTTTTCTTTTATACAAAAGAATTTCTTACATTTATAAAATAGTTTACAGCTAAATCTCTACAGAAAATTGTTCTTATAAGTTACTTATTCACTAAAACAATCTTTACCTTATCTTTGTTAAAAATGAGAGGATTAAAACCTCTTCGCTGAGTTACAAAAATTCAAATATCCTGTAGGTACAAAATCGTCTTTACTTTGTATGTGAATAATTTGGCGATCTTTTACTACGCCATTCGCGAGTGTGATTGGCAAATAATGCTTCACGGATAATTTATTAAAGATCAAGACGTTCCAAACTCTGACTTCAAAACTTGCTGCAAACTATCACCTTCACAAATAATAAAAATGAGAGTAAATTATTAATATTTAAATATTCGTATTAGTTACAAACAAAGAAATCTAAAATTTATATTTGCGATTCTTATAGTCAAATAGCGCTTGTGCCGTGCTGGCAATAGTCTACCTGACTATTCTGCAAACAACGAATACTGAGAGTCTTGGTGAACAAGTAAATGCACTGCTGAAAGTTAACAGTGATAGCTGGAACAACCTCTAAGAATTCTTACCTCTTCGATCCAGGCTAAAACGTATTCAAAATTAAAACCCATAAACTTGACATGCAATCTTTATTTGACATTTTTATAATGACTTACATTAGTAATCCCTGTTTTACGCTTTTTAAAATGAAGTACTAACAATGACACTGAATCAACAAAAGGTGGTTTCCAATATTCTCCCACCTGAGAAACATCAACGAATTTATCACAATATAAACGGAAACTTTCAATCAAAACTCGATAACTACGGATTCAACGGTTTATTATAACTAATGACCAAACCATTTTGGGGTCTTACAAATGAGCCCACTGCACGTCACTGTCACAGGTTTGTCACGTACTCCGCTTTGGACGTTGGATTCAACATCGCTCGCTCTTGCACTTACATCATATGTTATTCCTTTCGCCAGCTTCTTAATACATTCGTTTGCTTTAAAATCGTTGCTTACTTTTAAAGGATAAACTCTTTGCACAGACCGTAATAATTTTCTTAAAGCCACTTGTATCTGGACCAAATATGTCCATCCCTTTGTTACGTTTATTTTCAACATTGTTAATTCAATACCCCTTCGAATAAATTCCGGTTCTACTTTTAAATCCATCAACATAATTAATAATAAATACGCTTTCTAATAATTTCTCTACTTAAATCTACTTGCTTGGAAACGGCAAATTTATGCCATAATTAAATAGTTTATATCCTGTTTTAGGTACTCGTTAACTTGGGTTTCCAATTTCAAGACGCGTCGAACCTAGATCGCGTACTATTATTTGATAGCGTGTTTTCCAGTTTTAATCGCATTTGATAACGTCAGGATTGTAGTAAAGCCGTGATTAAAACGATTCATTTACTCGGTTCTTTCTGTACTATGACAACTTTAACATTTCTTTTGTTGTTATCTCCACAATTTCGTGCACACATTGTGTTGTCAGTATTTTATTTTTTAAAAAAAAGGATGTACTTTTTGGCGTAAATAAATTAATCTTTACCCTTAATTATTGTAGCTTTTTCCGTCGAGCTACCTAACTACCCGTGGGATTGCTGCCTCTTTTTGTTATGGGAGGACACCACTGTGTGTTTTCGCCGTTGGACAAGATGGTCTGATGAGTTGCCGCATCTTTTTGGTGTAGAAGGGTGCACAGGTGGCGTGGTCCCAGGCTGCTACCATATTGGTTCGTATCTATTTATATCTAAACATTACTGGACTATGTTAGAATGTATGGCATTTGCTTTTTGTTTGAATGACCCAGATTGGTAGTGACAAAATGATTATTTTCGGTGCGAGGGGTATGGCTTGGTACCGTAATATTCACGTAGTTAAAAATTCAGTTTTTCTTTTTATGAGACAATTTAATACGATAATTTTATGTTTACGGGGTGGGATTTCAAACTGTTGTTTCCTTGTTAAATTTGTAAATTTGGGTTAATTAAGAAATATGTGTTGGTAATATTCAATTAATTAAGAATTGGGTTTTCCTTTGTTGGGATTTCAAATTGTTGGTTTCTTGTTAAATTTGTATATTGGGGTTATTGAATTTTTTTGTTGAGGGTTTGGAGAATACTGTGCTTTGTATATATTTTGTTTTAATTAGAGGTTGTATGATTATTTTTATGAGTGTCTATTTTTTATTTCAGGCCTTTCTTTAGTTATTGTAGGTATTCTACCCCGCCCACTGGCCGATTGAGCCCGGTCAGTTTCTTTTTTCCTTGTTCTTTTTTTTGACTACGTCTAGGTACGTAGCACCTTCGGGAAATATTTCGGTAACACGACCCAAAGGCCAATCCAAACGATTAGTTGTATCACTTGCTACAAGGACTAACTCTCCCACAATTACCTGACGGTGGGAGGATTGAATCGCTACGTAATACACAAAACAGAAGTCTGGAGTTCAATAAGATTCGACTCTGTTGCAGTTAGAGCATTCCCGGCTCCTACAAAGGTTGTTCCATTGTCAGTATATAGTTTTAGGCCGACCATACCGTGCTACAAAACGACGAAGTGCCTGTAAGAAACTACTTGTGTTTAATGATGCAGATAACTCAAAATGCACTGCACGATAAATCGCACATGTAAAGAAACATACCCATACTTTATTGCGGTTTTCAAATAAAGCGGCCCCGCAAAGTTAACACCCGTTACCTCAAAAGCTACAGCATCGAGCACTCTGTCCAGTGGTAACGCTGGACTTTCTACCCTAAAAGATTTGGCACTATACCTCTTACAAGTTAGACATTTAACTATCACTTCGTCTTACGACAATGATCTAATATTTTTCTCTTAATATGCTTATTAGCCCTTGGGTTCCAACGTGACAAGCTTTTGCATGCATAAACAAAATTAAATATCTAATCAACGGATGTTCGGATGGCAGCATTATGGGATAACGATAGAATTCTGTATCTTTTCTTGCAGACACCCGTGATTTAAACCGAAGTACACCGTTGTCGCTATGAAAAGTCTGACATTTTTGTATGAGTTTGTCAAATTAATCTATGAAGTATTCATTTTAAATTAACCTAAAAGCAACCATTTCATCAACTTAAAGCCACTAAAGCACCACTTCGTTTAAATTTAGGATGGTTTAAGTTGTACACAAAACGTCAAATCCTACCAAGCATCCGTATCGTCTTATTATAATTAGAAAAATAGTATAAATGCTTCGAATTTTCTTCAGAAAAGTCCAAGAAAGCTTTTTTTCTGCTCTGAGGCTATTTCACTCTTATCAAACACAAGGTGTTTGCTAACCCATGTGCTAAAATCCTTATATAGCCACGAGAGACCCACCCACTATCTCGATTGCAATAATTACTTGGGTGAACATCCGTGAGAAAGGAGATCTCTCAGGATTTTGGGATCCTGGAACTAATCTTCACCTTCCCTCTGAAGTTAGAGCCAGTATTTCAGTTACTCTGTTACCAACAAACACTCCCTACTTATCCTTTCTCTGTATCCAAGAAATCACCATAGTAGAATCGCTCCAAAGGTACACATCATCACAACCTTCAAAATTTCTAATCACGTAGTTGAACATCCGAGAACCTATAGTTGCTGCCAAAAGCTCTAACCGAGGAACAGTTATTTTCTGAGAGGAGTTACCCTGGATCTCGCAGCCAATAAATTAATATATACTTTCCTACAAAATACGACTCGCAGAAATACTACACATTAGGATGCCTGCATAGTCGCAACACAGAAGACATGAATACTAAAGGCCGCAGATTCCCAAGTTTCCGTCATAGTCCATCGTGGGGTTTCGATATTAGACAATGAATGTAGCTCTGTCAGCCACTTCTTAAAATATTTGACATCTGTTTCAACTGGTTAGTCCCATGTTATGTGCTTTGCCCGAAATTTTTGCAATAACAGTTTGGGAACCAATAATGCTAAACTGACAAAACCAATAAGGTCAAATACTCGTTGCGCTATGGACAGAATTTCTCCTTCAGTAACAACTAGTTTCTCAATGTCAATACTAAGTGATACAACAGTTGAATTTAGTGCCAGAACAACCTTTTCTTTATTCCAGCGTAGACCAAGCACAGAACGCGGATCACAGGTATTCTGTTATTTGCATTAGTACTAGTTATTTCAAAATGTTCTCAACTTCTTAGGTCAAACTAACCTGCCATGACGAAGACGGATTCGCGCACAAATATAGCCAATGTTTTCTCGTCAGATACACTAGAAACACAGTTATCTACATAAATACCACAGTCTCTTGAGAATAAAGTGTGGAAGTGTTAGATTTTTCAGGGTACTGAGCTAAACTGTAGTCAATTGAAGTACCTAACAGAAATGGGCTACTGTTTTTTTAAAAACTACTCTTTTATGTGTGATTACAATTTCTCTCTCCTCTGTATCTATCCACAAAAATTTTAGAAAATCTTGATCGTTCTCATGAATACCTATTTGCAAAAAAGACTTTCTTATATCAGCTACTACACCTATTCGTTTCTCCCTAAATCTAAGTATCATCGAAGGTATTGACGCCATTAGATTCAATCTCTTTTCCAAGCTCGTAACGCCCATCAGGCATGGCTGTGATTGTTTCCAGAAACAAATCTTTTGCTGCTTAGTCTATCTCTTATTTAAATGTTGTCTCCGTTGGTTTCCTTATCCCATTGCTACTAAATCCCACAAATCTTATATTGCGGCATTTGTAATAAAAAACCTTCAGACGCCGCCCACTCGAACGATAGCAAGTGGTGTCCAACGTGATTGGGCCGTTTTCACAGAAAATTTTGCGAACAGCGAGCTTGCAAGAACCATCAACATGCCCGAGACGAGGAGTCAAACGATATCACACGTCCAGCCGGACACTAACCAGCCGCCTCCAACCCAGGTGAACATACAACCACCAACAGCTCTATGACTGCAACAACCCAGTGGCGCTCAACAAACACAACCAATCAGCGAAATGGCCACAATTAAAGCGCTAGTGAAGGGCCTTTACCACGTCACCACAGCGACTTCCGAAGCAAAAAGTCTGTATTCTCTGGCACCTTTCTAGAGGATTCCGCAGAATTCCTTGAACAGATGGAAGTGATGGACGCGGATGTACCTACAACGACCGCTCAACTCCAAGGCCAAGCACTTACATGGTGGGAAGCATACACGATGTTCCAACCCAGCTACAGCAAATTCAAAAGGTTCTTTCTGGACAAGTACGACAGTCCAACCATTAGAGCTAAAATAACATCTTAGTACTACGGACAGAAACAGATGGCGTCTCAATCAGTAACCGCCTTTCTTGGAACTAAGACGAAGCAAGCCCACCGCCTAAAACTAGAAAACCGGCACATAGATCTGTTAACGGACTTCCTCCAGCCGACACTGAGGAACCCAATTCAGTGTCACATGCCAACAACAGTATGGAAAATGGTCTAAGAAAACGTAAAAAAGGTAAGAAAAAGGACAACCGTCCCCATTCCAACAACAAAATTCCCACGAACAACGGAGTAGCTATCAAGGTGCGCATTCTGTCCACAACGACATTGGCATCGAGACCCCCTAACCAAGGCGTCGGGAAACGACCAACTGGTCAAGCTACGCCAATCTACAGCTCGGTTGGGCGAAACGAACTGGCACGATTAAACATTACCCAAGATGACCCACTACCAAGAATCGCCGTCACTATACAGAAGATAACCTTTAACGCACTACTAGATACAAGAACATCTACGTGCATAATTAGGGAAGATCGAATACCCACAGGTTAACGTGTAGAACCCTGGCATGCATCCACCTATCTAGACAAAACAGAGACAGAAATGGCAATCAAAGGCAAGTTCCGCACACCATTCAACCTCGAAAAAGTGACAAACCACGAAACCTTCTTGGTAGTAGCAAACCTCGCTGAGGATATCATTGTGGGTGAATCTTGGCTTTGACGCCAGAAAGTGGTGATGGATTACGAACAAGACTCCATACATTTCGGCGCACATAACGGTAAGACGCTCTACTGGAACGAAACGGTAACGACCATTACCGCCAACAGGCCAAACACGTTAACTACCACTCACCAGTTTCCAGCTGAATTCTTTCCCAGCAACATTCGGGAAGGATTCCAATCATTAGTCAATAGGCCAACACGACTAACTAACATAGCCAGCACTAGTCTATTACCATTGGATACCGAAACATGCAGACCTCGTCGATCTGCCCAATTATGTTTAAGGCGCACAACCATAAAGGCATAGCTGTGGACGAATGTCCAAAGAAGAGGTAACCTTTCAATTACAACTATCCCACCCAGCAGAAAACGACCATGGAAAGGTCCGACGCCGCTACACAACGGTGATGCCTATCATCACTAGACACCGAAACATGCAGATCACGAGCTAACCACGCAGCCCGCGTCGTACTGCCGAATTATGTGCAAGGCGCACAACCAAAAAGGCATACTTGTGGATGGATGTTTCAAAAACGGATATCCTTTCGACCACAATCATCCCACCCAGCAGCAGGCGATCATGGAAAAACCCGATGCCGATGCACAAAATAAAAACGCAAACGTCGCCACAGGCTCAAATATTTTGGTAACAATGACCCCGCCGCTTCCTCGCAACAACCTAGCTACGCTATACTCTTCAGCGGGGGGAATGTTGACTATATCAAAGTACACGAGCTGAACACAGAACACACTAGAGAATCGTGAGAATTACCAACTCATTTTTTGTGTTACCCAAAAATCTGTACGTTCATTGGACAACCAAATTTGGAGATTCTTTTACACTCAAAATTGATGCACACAACTTCATTGGTTAAAGATATCATTAAAATTTTTCAACACAGGCAGAATAGGAAATGAAAGTGTATAAATACAACTACAAGTTCTTCGAAAGACACTCCTTAGTGCTCTCCATAGCCTAAAGAGTCAACTGGCAGTGTTTATTATAGTCTGTTAACAATTCAGCGAGCAGCGCTCTCCATAGCCTGCTAAAACTTCAGTGAGCAGTTCTACCCATAGCCTGGGGCACGTCACTATAGCACTATAATTCATCAATAAATGGTTAATAAACTACGTCCGAGAAGTCGTTTATTGTGATGATACTGAATGCGTCTGTCAACTCTACCTCCTGGACAACAACCCCGTAGAGTTCAACGGCGACGCACTCGACGAGACCTAAGGCACCACACCACGACGTCTTCCGAAGGGTTCCGAAGATTACCGAAAACTTTTGAACCACTCCAAGCTGTACAAACGTCCATACCATAATTCTTTACACTCTCACGTAGTCTCACAAGTAAAACACGAAGCCTTCCGAAGAGTTCCCAAGTCCGTCAAAGACGTCTGGACATCTTAAAACTGTAAATAGTTTCTAACTATCGTTATTCAAGTTCTCACTTGGCCTCACAAGTACATTCCGAAGCCTTTCGAAGACTACCGATGACTTTTGAACCCTTCTATGCTTGAATATATGTGCAATTTATAGAACTTATATTCATATCATAATTCTTTATACTCTCACATTGTCTCATCAGTAAATCACGAAGCCTTTTGAAGAGTTCCGAAGACGTTGCGATTGCAACATCATCTCTGTTCGTATCTGTTGCGGTTCTGTCAAGCAAGGTTCATCCTATAAGGGTTTCCACTGCTGGATAAATCTTGCCCTCCCTATCCATATCTCTCGAATTACATCGACTACTAATAAAAGTTATATGAGCCCAGGAAATAGTAATTCCCAGTTTTTTAGGTTTCTCAATCCACGTCCCAAACACTGGTGAGACTTCACCACAATAGTTGATTGATCAAGTGCTTCAAAAGTAGATTCAAACCTTTTGTTACTCATAGTAATATCATAATAGTTATGTGCGTACGTTGTTTCTCTACCACAAGCCAACAGTGTACCACATTTTCAGTTCGTTTTCTTTGATAGCCTAGTTTAACGGCAGTTGCCTTTAAAGCATAACTGTGTTGTAAACCGCTCTTAAGAATAACACGAGTTGATTTAGTACCCTTGGGACCCTTGAAAACTACCTTCACATGTACATTTGGTTGGCAAGAGTTTGTTGTTTACCAATATTATCAATAGTTGTCGTATTATCTGACCTTTGAACACTGTTATTTGTAGGTGAGTTCGGACACATGATGCTTACATACGATTTTTCATAAATTGTACATTTAATTCTCCCTCTACAATATCGCGCAAAATACTGCTAAATGATAAACTATCTGTATAAGTATCTTTGAAATCTACTAAATCTATCAAGAGTACGGCAGCAAACAATTCCAGAGGGGCAATGAGACGCGATCAGTACAAGCAACCTTCGATTTTGCATATTCTAATGACATAGCAATATTACTTTCTAAATCGAACAAACGAAAATAGACGACAGCTGCATACCCGGCTTCAGAAGCATCACAGAACCCATGCAAATTCACCCTTTTAAAATTGTTACATACATTCAAAGATATCACATGATATAAAATTTTCAAATCAGCTTTCTCGGTCGCATCGGTTGACTGAAATTATTATATTATATTGTCATCCTAGAAATCGAACAACTCAATTTTTATTAACTCAAAATTATTGGATTTTGTCCGCAAAGAGGGCTATTCGGCAATGTTTGAAATCCTGCATTCTTTGTTTTCGTGTAAACCCTGTGGCTTTATGCCCCCCTATGGGGGATTTACCAAGCTTCTAGGTTAACTCCAAGTAAGGCGTTTTTACATACGGGAGTCAACTTTGGTGGATCTTTCTCTGTCGCCATGAATCGGTGTCATGGCGCAAAATTATTGAAAGCACACATTTGCTTATTTATTTGTTTCAGCACTAAAGCTATCCATTTGGAATTAGTGTCCAACTTGTCGACAGACGCTTTCTTGGGTGTGCTTTACGTCGATTTATTGCTCGAAGAGGCAAATGTATTCAAATCCATTGTGACAATGGCACTAATTTCGTTGGTGCTTCTCGTGAAATCTCTCAATTGATGCACCATTCGGCAGACGTTGATGGAATCGAATTTGTGTTTAACCCTCATGTTGCTTCTCATTTTGATGGGTTGTGGGAGGCCATTTGAAAATAATTATCGGTGAACAAATTTTGTCGTTTGAAGAATTCTCGACAGTATTAATACAAGTCAAAGCGATTCTCAACTCACGTCCACTATGCGCATGAGTTGTCGTATTTGACCCCGGGCTATTTTATTAATGTTGAGTCAGTCTCGGTGTTAACAGATCCGGATTTGTTACCCATAAACCCCTCTCGTTTGATGGCAACTGTTGCAGCAAATGCAACAAGGTTTTTGGAAAAAATGGAGTGCTGAATACCTGCACACGCTACAACAGAAAGGTAAGTGGGTAAAGAATTCCGCTACCCTACCTATTGATTCGCTCGTCCTCCTAAAGGAAGAAAATACCCCCTCTCTAAAGTGGGGTTTAGGAAGAGTAGTGGATGTTCATTCTGGTAGGGATGGAATCGTTCGTGTAGCTTCAGTCAAGACAGCCCAAGAGTTAGTTAAACGTCCCTTGGTGAAACTATGTTTACTGCCAGTTGCTTAACATTTAATGATATATATATATATATATATATATATATATATATATTGCTGTGATATACTCCTTTGAATGCGGGAACTGGGTCCTTTCAACAAAAAAATTCTAGTCCCACAGATTGGGCGTCATAAGCTGCTGTGATCCTCTTTTCGCTTCAGCTGCTCACCTAATTTTATAAACCTCCTCATTCATAAAATTAAACAACACATTCCTACCACAAACATCAACGTTAACTCTATTTACATCAATATTCAGAATACATTAAATTTTCAAATTAAATTTCAGCATAAAATTCAGTTTTAAAAAGAATTTCAAGATTAATTTTATTATCACTTTAACGTGCATCCAGAATTAAAGTCCTTGTTGGATGCCTACTAATTAATATAACAATATAAGCAGACCGGAGTCTGAGTATAAAGGGAGCATCTACCACCCCTTTACGTTAATTAACCAGGTTCGTCTAATTGAGCTCAAAGACATACCCAAAGTTTCATCATAATTCAGAACATCAATACTAAATACCCCTTTCTACTTAAACAAGCAAATTTCATCTTAAAATTAAAATTTTATGGTTAGTACAATTTCACTAATGTCCATTTAAAGTAAATCAATTATAAAGTTATTCAACACACACAAAAATGTCAAACAAAATAGTATAATTTACCCGAAGGTTACTGTCCTCGTAGCTTCAATGTACATCGTCCCTTTAGTTAATCACACCATTCCAACAGGATTATATTTACGGCTTCTAATTCTCAACGCTTTTAAAATTTTCTCCATCACCATTTATTTAAAGTTGTTTCTGGGCTTTTCCGGAACTCATCTGTGTATATCTGACCCTTGTTTCGTGGATCCAGACACGTATTTGAACCATTTAATTATTAACACCCTCGAAAAATAGCAGAGAAATTCATGCGTCTTTCACCAATATACGCCAAAACTGCCTACTTTTGTGTATACATTTGTCGTTGTAAATTTTGCTAATTGGTACAGTGATACTAAATTTTATTACCTTGTATCTAAGTGCACTGAAGTACATTCATGTTAGCACGTAAATAACAAACTATTTTGAATCACTAAAATATACGAGCAAAATTTTAAATTATTTTATCAAACTAAAATGCACTGTTTAACATCTTGAATCAAGTCGCGGATGTAAGAGCTTTTAACGCATCGAATAGTCAAAAGTCTAAGAGGCCGAAATTCATATTACCACCGGTATATATAGCGAATAGCCGGCACGTCGCTTTTGTCCTCAAAACAGACAATTCTTAAGAATTTCTCATTCTATGTTCCCAGTCCGTCGCTCGCGCGTCGGTTTTACGAATTTTCACTCGCCCCATTTAAATCTCAGAAATTCTCACACGGCACGCAAACATGTCCTAGAAAACTAATTAATTTTGTACAGAAATTGTTGTTTCTACCTCTGATATTTGCATCCTATTTTCAACCAATTGTGACCCTCGTGACGTTGCTTAAATCACGCCTTTTACTATATGTGTCTTTGCTTGACGCATTTCTCTTTCCTTTTCTAACCTGTTCGTATTGGTGCAAATTGATATTCTTTATTATCGATTATATTTTAGTCCATGTGGACTATCTGGGTTTAATAACCTCGTATCGCACCTTCTCGTGAATATTAAGCCCCGGTTTCTCCAAGATTCTTTGTAAACATTAATTATCTGCAAAATTTTCGCCGAATGAGCTTTTTAAATAAACCCTGTTTTGTATTTCGTGCTAAAGCATCTGACCGTTTCCAATATCCTTAGAATCGACATGTTTATCTAAACAAATTAAACTGAAATTGCCTTTTAAAATACGCAGGTGTGTTCAAACATCCTACTTCTAACTAACACTTCTAGGATTTGCATTTTATTGGGTTTTACAAGTTTCTATAGATATTATCTGTTACTAACGATTCAATTAAAAATAATACCCTTTAATTTTAGTGAATCCTAATTAAATATTCAATTACTATCTGTACGTTTTGTTCAATACCGGTTACTTAAAATAGGGTTAATTAATATAAATTTTGCACGTAATTTCCATTTGTTTAGAATAATTACAATACACGCAGAGCTTTTAATACTGCTTCTTTTGATATAAAGCGTCTTGTACATGATTTAAATCTCTTATGTTTAATGAAACTAATAAATTTTTATGCTTCACGGTTTTAATAACGCGTATTATCTAATAATATTCATTATACACGGTGATTAAAATTATTTGATGTGATTATTTAATTTTCTACCCTGGTCTAAATATGAGTAATATATATATATATATATATATATATATATATATATATATATATTGACGTGGAATTATAGGTATATATCAGATAATAAAATTTCAACCACTATGTATATAAGAAATAGGAGAAATTTATTTACGCGCCAAATTAATCAGTTTAAATAGAAAAGACGGACAGTTATTAACAGATTTTGTAATTCTAAATTAGAATGTTAAAATTGCACAAAGGGAAGAAGCTTTTGAGTACATAAAAACTCAAGGATATGCATAATTAAATTGTAATAATTTTAAATCAAGCGCATGGAAGCATAGAAGTATAAAAAATCAATAATTTAAACGCAAATATTTCCATTTACATAAACGAAACGTTTGTTTATACAAATTCCAAGAATGATTAAACTCGGAATCGTTATTTTAAACGGACAGTTGCTTCGAAGAACACCTGTTAGGTAAAATGTCGACTTCTGGAAACTTAAACGAACGTTAGCACAAAATTCTATAGAAGTTTGTTTGCAACGGTCAATGTATAAGCTGCTAAAATAACAAGTGCCTTAAAGATTGAGTGAAATAAAAGATCTATTATGTAGAACAGACAGAGAAGCGTATAAAGAAAGTGTTGGTTACAAGTCACGTATGAAATACAAGGGGAAATGCAAAGGCCAACAACAATATCGATTTTCTGTAGCTTGAGTGGGATTCGGAATGAGACGGTAAATATGCGTGGAAAGGAGAAGGTAGCTAGGAGGTGGAACGTTATAACGAGGCAAAGCAATATCATTGGTCGAAGTATGGCAGTTTTTGAGAAACTCGCGTACGTTGAGGGTATCGAACGAATTTCTAGGTAACAACTCGATGAACGGGGAATTTGCCAGTCGTTGGAGTTCGTTACGATAACATTTTTGAGAATCGGTGTAAAAAATAAGCTTTTCAGTGGAAATAGGTTCCATAGGGGGTATTAAAGAGCATATAAATACTCCAGAGAAAGATATTAAAGCTCTCTTATATAGTCCTTAGCTCTAATACCTTTTATGTCGTATATCTGATATCGCGCTTAGATCTCTAACGTAATTGTTTGTACGGGATCTTAAGTTGTATTAATTATTGTTTATTCGGTACAATATCCTAATTCAAAGTAAGTAAAGCAGTTTGTAACGGATCATAAAAGTATTAAAAGTGATTTGCACGAGTGATAGCTAAAATTACAACAGGTGCCGTTACTACAAGATGCAATTGAATGATAGGATGGTACTTGGTATGGCATGTTAAATTTGAACCAGATGAGTATCCGGGTAGAATAAAAGGTGGTTGCTGAGAGTTGGATAGTGGGGATCAGTTGGATCCAGACATAATCGTAAAGTATATGAACACAACGACGAGGGTTTCTGGTACACATCTCCTGAGGTAACGATGGACGAAGCCTACTCCGGGTAATGAAAATTAATTTCCTGCTTTTTGCTTAACATTTGTACTGCTATTGTTGTGTTTGAGTGTTTTGACTCGTTGGGGGTGTATTTATTACCATAAAACTCATTTAAAGGGGTATATGTACAGGACAATTAATTTTGAGTCTTTAAAAATGTTTATTGATGATTTAAAAATGTTTATTGATGATATAAAATGTTGTTGTAAGGAGTAAACGGGTCTTTAGATTTAATTTTAATGAAAATGCAAGGTTTAACGGCATTTTGAGGAACTAGGTTATAATGAGCTGAAAATAGACCAGAATAAAGTCAATCTAGGGTTGCATGACGGGCCCATCTACTCGTCTTAAAGAAATTTGTTGAAATAATTAAAATCATAAAATTTGGAAATATTTAAAGATTCCGATGGTAACAGTTTTATTAAACTGGATGTACCAATGTGTAAATATCTTCTTAACAATGGAAACTTGTTAAAATGTGTAAATAAAAAGGTTGTATGTTTTGTTGCATTATTTGAGTGGTAATTTCATTTGACTGTGTTTGTGAGAAAGGAAGGTACTTAAGATGGTAGGTGTTCCAAAAGAAGCCGATTGCTGAGCTAGCCAGGGTGTGCAGAAATAAGGAGACGTCCCAAAAAGGTAGTGTAAGAAAATTTTTTTATTATTTTTTTCAGAAAATTTTATGTTGGACCAAAGCGTGGACGAGATTTTAAAAAAGGATCCACGGCTATATATATATATATATATATATATATATATATATACATACATATATATATATTATGGATTCAAAGGGTTAAATTTAGGGTAAGCAATGCAATTTCAAACACCCTGTATAAAGAAAGGAACAATTTATTTAGACGCAAAATTTATTTCATTTATTTAATTTAAACGAACAAGTATTGACATATTTTTATAATTAATGATTGGAAAGTAATAGGTTCATAAAGAAAACCAGTTTTAAAAACAAATAGAAACGCATAATTAATTTAATTTATTTTAATTCAACGTGTAATAGCATTAGAAAACACACCAGGGTATAGAAAATTAATAATCCCAAGGAAAAAGGTTTCGTGGTAGCAAACAAGGACGTCAGTTGTATCGAATACCGTGAAATATAAACTCCAAGAATTGTTATTTTAAACAGTCAATAAATAAGAACACCTGCATGTTTAAAAGATTGCCTTCTTCTGCATAATAAAGAGGACTTCATAGAGTATAGTTACTATCCGTCAGTAGCTTCAAATAACAAGCTAACAAAGTTTCTTAAAGAGCGGAGGAGATGCAGGATCAATAATATGCTACAGATAGAAACGGATATAAAAGCATTCGTTTTCAAAATGCACGTACTCAATCCACGTGGAGTTATGAGACGCTGCCAGCAATATCAATTTTCTATAACTCAAGTGGGGTTTGGAACGCGACATCAAATATGCATAAGACAGAGATAAAAATATTACAGTCAAAGTTTTATGACGACACAGAACAGTATCATTGGTTGAAACGGGTAGTTTTACAACGGACGAACACGCGACAGGTGAAAGCGATTTTTCGGATCATATAGCGCGTTCACGAACGACGACACTTATAGAACAATACAACACGGCTGAGGTAGGTCGATATATAAAAATATTAGACCCCTCACACGAAACAATTACTTTTAACAAATTATGTTTAATTGTATTTGAGATCATAAAGTACAGATTATACATGAATTAAAGTAGAATCTTATAAATTTGCATTTACAAGGACGTTAAAGACAAGCTGTACACATTTAAATAAAGTTAAATAATGGTGTTGGACATTAGTGAGGCATTTATCCTACATACAAACTACTCTGACAACTTAAAACGAAAATCGTCAGCACTATCATCGTCAGATAAACCAAAATCTGAATTATCACTAATTTTGTGGAGTATCAAATTTGTCTACACATCATTTGTGGAAACGTAGATTTTTGAACGAAACGCCTTCAATACCGGTGACCCAAATAACCCGAGGTAGTGTGGGATGCAAAACCATGACAAAGTCGTTTTATTCGACATTAAACCTTTTTTCCATTGATTATTGCTACTAAAAAAATCAATTTTATTCTCTCAACCACTCGATTTTTAATAATTTGAGCTATAGGCATAAAAACAAGTCATCTTATGTGTGGGGGGTGGTTCATGTATAAAGAGAGGCGACATTCTATAATTATTTCAATAAAATAATCGTAAAGTAGTTTCAAGCGGTTCAAGCTGTTTTTCTAAAGCCATGTCGTAGTATAAAAATCATTCGATTCTATGAAATATCTTCAAGGATATTTATTAAAATGGTTGCCATGTTGATAATGTTTTAGATATTAAGTTTTAAGTAAACGTTAAGAACACCGTAAGGTAAATTTATATCTACATAATTACAGAAAAAAAGTATTTAAAATGAAGTCAATTAATTCCTTTTATCCAACTCTTTTAACAATCTCATGTGAACGACACGATCGATAACCAATATTGAAGTAAAAAGTGTCTACTAGAATTTATCGTTTAGTACGACATGATGTCTCGTATTAAGAGGAAATACCTTTATAAATATTGAACCAAATCGATTCCAAAAGTAGAGTATTATTGGAATACGCTATTTGTTTAGACCGGAATTTGTGTGTTTATTGTACATTTACAATAATTGACTTATTAACAAGTGTACGTTCTCACCTTAACACTGTCATTTAAATGTTATTTGCACAGCAGAAAAGTAACATAACAATATATCGCACGGTCACATGTTAAGGAACGTTCGTTATTATATAATTTATGTAATTATAGTTCCCTTTATAAAGGTTTCATTAAAGTTCGTGTGTGCTACATGCTAACGAACGGCCATTCGCATGCTTTATGTGCATATTCTGCAGGTTGTAAGAGCAAGTTAAGAAATTATATGTGTTTTGGGTTTGACGAACAAATATTTGTATACAATTTTAGTGATAATGAAACATCACAAAAGTGTTCTATATTTACCTATGCAGTCGCATACTAACGAACCTGAACATTTATGCAATATCTGCGAAAAGCACTTTAGCATACTGAGTTGCATATTAACTAATGTGCATGCATTTGTATGCAATTTATGTAACTATGCTGCATCACTGAAAAGTTATTTACAAAGACACATGTTGCTCATACTAACAAATGTCCATTTATATGCAATTTGTGTTATTATAGCGCATCACGGAAAAGTACGTTAAAAAGTCATACAGTTGCATACTAACGAACGTTCATTCGCAAGCAATTTATGTAATTATGCTGCACTACATAAAGGTAGTTTAAAAGTACATATGATGTCGCACATTAACAAACGTCTATTTGCATGCAATTTATGCAATTATGTTACATCAATGAAAAATAATTTACTAAGACATTTGAAGTCGCACACTAACGAACGTCCATTCGCATGTAATTTGTGTAAATATACCGCATCAAGGAAAGATAATTTACTAACACATATGAAATCCCACACTAACGAACGTCCATTCGCATGCAATTTGTGTTACTATGCCTCATCAATAAAACGTAGTTTACAACTACACATGAAATGGCACACTAACGAACGTGCTTTCGCATGCAATTTGTGTAATTATGCCGCATCACTAAAAGGTAATCTAAAAATACATATGAAGTCGCACTTTAAGGAACGTCCTTTTGCATGCAATTTGTGTAATTATGCCGCATCACAAAAAGGTAATTTAAAAATACATATGAAGTCGCACTTTAAGGAACGTCCTTTCGCATGCAATTTGTGTAATTATGCTGCATCACAAAAAGGTACTTTAAAAATACATATGAAGTTGCACACTAACGAACGTCCTTTTGCATGCAAATTGTGTAATTATGCCGCATCACAAAAAAGTAATTTAAAAATACATATGAAGTCGCACACTAACGACCGTCCATTCGCATGTAATTTCTGTAATTATGCCACATCAAGGAAAGATAATTTACTAACACATGTGAAATCACACACTAACGAACGTCCTTTCGCATGCAATTTGTGTAATTATGCCACATCACGAAAAGGTAGTTTAAAAACACATATGATATTGCACATTAACAAACGTCCTTTCGCATGCAATTTGTGTAATTATGCCGCATCACAAAAAGGTAGTTTAAAAGTACATATGATGTCACACATTAACATACGTCCATTTGCATGCAATTTATGTAATTATGCCGCATCAATGAAAAGTAAATTACTAAGACATTTGAAGTCGCACACTAACGAACGTCCATTCGCTTGCAATTTGTGTGATTATGCCTCATCAATAAAACCTAGTTTACGACTTCATATGAAATTGCACACTAATGAACGTCCTTTTGTATGCAATTTGTGTAATTATGCTGCATCACAAAACGGTAATTTAAAAACACATATGAAGTCGCACACTAACGAACGTCCTTTCGCATGCAATTTGTGTAATTATGCCGCATTGCAAAAAGGTAGTTTAAAAATACATATGAAGTCGCACACTAACGAACGTCCATTCGCATGCAATTTGTGTAATTATGCTGCATCACAAAAAAGTAGTTTAAAAATACATATGAAAAGGCACACTAACAAACGTCCATTCGCATGGAATTTGTGTGACCATGCCTCATCAATAAAACATATTTACAACTACATATGAAATCGCATACTAACGAACATCCTTTCGCATGCAATTTGTGTAATTATGCCGCATCATAAAAAGGTAATTTGAAAATACATATGAAATCGCACACTAATGAACGTCCATTCGCATGTAATTTGTGTAATTATGCCGCTTCACAGGAAATTAGTTTCAACAGATATATGAAGTGGCATACTAACGAAAGTTCATTTGCATGCAATAATTGTGATTATTCTTCAACAGACAAAAGTGTTTTACAATAAGGTGTTCAGTCTCATGTTGAAAACGCCCTTTTGTTTGAAAATGTGATTATTCGGCATCAGAAAAAAATAATCTAACAATCCTACGTGTTATTTCTCACTATCGATGACGATGTGCATGCTTTTTACGTAATTAGGTTGTGTCAAAAGAAGTCAGGAAAACACATACGAACACATACTAACGAATATTAGTTTACATACAGTGCAGTTGCATACAAAGGAATTCCCATTTGTAAAAATGCATTCCTATAGTCATGTCAATTTGTGTTGAGCTTCAATGACTTATTAAAAAATAAACTTAATATAGGCTTTCGTTCAATTGTTGGTTCTTTATTCGTCAAATTTGGAAAAAGATTTAAATTTAGTTTGTGCACATATGATCAACCGCTAAGTATTTAAATTAACTTTCACCGTTACTGTACATCACTGGGAAGTTATAAATATTTTAAATAAAAGTTTGCAGATAATTATAGAGCGAAATTAATATTGACAAATTGATTGTTTTAATTTATCCTTTAAAAATAGGGGTAATGTCTTTTCCAACTAGTCAATTCTTATACTCGATCTTTCGAATCAAGGCCATGACATTGTAAATAATAATTCAGGTAACCAAATTCGTAATGTGAATTCGTGTGATAAGATATAGGTTGTTGACGTTACATTTTACATCATTTTGTTGTTTGCCATTAGTACTGTAATGCACTATTGCCAAGCCTATTTTGTTCGGTTTGAAATTAACTCATTTCTTAATATGAAGTCGACCAATATATTCATGTTAGTGTCGATTTAGAGGAACTTTAAAACGCGAGCCGGGTCTTGTGTAAGAGAAATCTTCTTTATAATGCGAACTCCGTGTTATAAAAACTTTAAAAGGCTAATCTTGTTTTAATACCTTTAAGGACTAATTTTAGAGGAACTTCAAGTAAGGAAGCTTGTTTCATCGAAACGTTAAAAAAACAAATCTTGTGTAGAAACATTTTAAAAGAAGAGTTATGTAGGAAACTTAGAGAAAGAACCTTGTTTTACAAAAACTTTAAAGGACAATCCTGGTTTTAGACTACATTCAAAAAACGAATCTTACCTTGGGATGCCTTCTGTTTTAAAGCAATTTTAGAAAGCGGTTGTTATTTCAGAGATAATTTAGAACACTAACTCTGTTTTAGAGGAACTTAGAAGCTCACACATTTTTTTAGAGTTCTTAAGGAGCAGTTTAGAGCGAATTTTAACAAAAATCCTTTATAGGAACTTTAGAAACGAACCCCGCGTTAAAATATTTTAAAGACCAATCTTATCCTAGAGTGACTTTAAAAACCGGGTTAAAGGTACCTTTAGTGATGAAACCTGTTTCAGAAAAACGTTTAAAGGAAACTTTTTGTTAGAGGTATTTTAATGGAGCGAATTTATAGGAAGAAGCGTATTTTAGAGGAACCTTTAAAGATGATCTTTGTTTGAGATAAACTTCAAAAGACGAATCCTATTTTAGCAAACCATTCAAGACGAACTGTTTAAGGAAAATTTAAAGAAACCGTTCCTATTCTTTAGAGAAACTATAAAACGCGAACTTTGTTTTAGAAGAACTTTAAGACTCGGACTTTGTGTTAGTGAACTCTTAAAAACGAGATTCAAGGAAGCTTTAAACTCTAAAAGACAAACCTTAATCTACAGCTACCTTAAAGAAATGACCTTGGTTAACAGGAACTCGAGCAGGCGAACCCTATTCTAAAGCAACTTGATAAATAAATCTGTTTTAGAAGAACTTTAGACGTACTTTCTTTTGACAAGGTTATTTTAAAGGAACTTGAAAACGCAAAATTTGTTTTAGAGGAACTTCAGAAAACAAACGTTTTGTTAGAGAAACTATAAAAGACAAGCCTTGTATAAAAAGTACTTTAAATATGATCTCTGCTTTAGAGGAGCTTTAAAAATAAACCATTTTTTTTACAAAAACTTTAAAAACAAACTCTGCCTTAGAAAAACTTTAAAAGGAAACCATTTTAGAGGAACTTTATATAAAAAGTTTCAGTAGCGTTTTAAAAACCTTGCTTTAGAACTATAAGCAAAAAATTTCAGTTAAATAGTAAATCCTTTTTTAGAAGAATGTTAGCAGTTAAACTGTGTTTTACAGCAACATTAAAATCTTGTTTTAAAGTAGGTTTAATTAAAGAATTTTGCTTTACAGAAACTTTAGGAGACTAGCTTTGTTTTAGAGGAACTTAAGAGGACCTCTGTTTTAAAGAAGATTAAAAACCCAACTAAAATGATTAAATGTTCCACAAATATTAAATTTTTTTCCTTGAGCTGGACATCTACCTTTATAAAAATGCTTTAGCTTACATGCATTATATTTATTTATTTGCTTTTGACCCCTAACCTGAAAATTATTGTAATTATTGTGTAGAAACTTATTATTATAATAATGTTGTGGTTTTCTTAGAACCATATAACTCTTTTCAGTATAATTATTTGCATTTGGTTTGGGTTTCGCACCATCATTTCTTTTTATTACGTCCACCGCTTCTTTCTTCATATCACGCGGTTGACTTCGCTGAAGTTCTGCTAACCTGAAACTTTCTACTGCTACTGTAATTTCACCTTTATGTATGATACGATCTTGGGTTTCCTTGTCATTTGATGCTAATACAATTTTATCAAGCAGCATTTTATCTTTATCGCTAAATTCACAATCACTATGTAGTTTCTTGACATCGGTATAAAATAAATCAAAACTTTCTAGCTCTACCTGAGCCCTTTTATATAATAAATACCGAGCAGGAAAAATATTTTTCTTGGGGTTGCAATATTCTTGAAAAGCTGCTACTATCTTATCGATGTTTTTTGCATCTTCTGTATTCTCATAGTTAAAAGTATTATGTACTTCAACAGCTTCTTGCCCAATTAAATTTAATAACATAGCAACCTGTTATATGCTTGTTTAAACTTTTCCAGTTTTCTGCAAGATTACCTGTTAATTGTAGCGGAATTGGTACATTAAAATTAGCTATTTGCATTGCCATTGTTAATATAAAATTTATGTAACATAATCTATAAATTCTAGGCTTCAGGATTCGTGTTGGCTTTCGCCAATACAATTTCCAATTAGATCTATATTCGAAGCGCCATTCTATATTTATTACAAAAATTAACAACATAAACTCAGGTTTTTTATTCCCTATCACCACATTACGTCTTGATTGCCGTTACCGGTCTACCCCATCCCATTACCAACTTAAACCTAACACTATAAAAATTAAGAGTGATCAATCTAATTACATGACAGGTACCAAATTCCTAATTTTAACAAATTGTAGAGCATCAGTCTTTATGTTCGCTTCATTTAAGCATAACACGTCACATTTAATATTATTAGAGATAAAAAATGCTTCCATGTCATTAATTTTATTGCTTAATGATTGAATATTCATGCAAAAAATATTTATGGTGGGAACTCCCGGAGATTTACGAAACTTATCCTTGTATATTTTATTAAAAACTGATTTGTCATAGTTTATTGAAAACCCCTACCCTGAGCCTGATTACTTTTAAACCTAAATGGTTAGGCAAATTGTTAAATTTGGTAGTTAATTCAACACAAGATGAACCTTTAATGCTGTTTTTACTAATAAATTCCAAGATATCTTTATTACTAAATTTAGAATGTAGTCTAGATACAAAAATAAATCTGAATTTTTCAACTCTTTGTATGTCCGAGTCCCCATTATTCCCATAAATTAGTAAGTTCTTATTATTTTTATTGAGGTTAGAATTTAGAGAGGTGTTTTTAAAAGTGGTTTTATTTAAGTTAGCAGGTCTTAATGTATTAACAGGAGCTCTACATGTGATTTTCCAATGCTCCACCCGAAGGTACTACATTGGCCAGGAAGCGAGTTTTTGTTACCTGAAAAATTTTTAACTTTGCCGAACCTTTGCTGTTCTAAGCAAGGTAGGGATCTTTAACGTGCGTGACGACACTCTCACACGGGACCTCCATTTCGCCTCTGATTCGAACGAAAACGTATTTTTGTGAAAAATGTTCGCCTAACATTTTTCAAGCGGACCGTGTCGGGATTCAAACCCGGGACCTTGGGCGTAGTAGTCACACACATACCACTACGCCACGGAGCCGCCCTATTAACAGGAGCTTTACATGTGATTTTTCCAATGCTCCACCCGAAGGTACTACATTGGCCAGGAAGCGAGTTTTTTTACTTGGTAAATTTGAAATTTTTGCCAAACCCTTGCTGTTCCAAGCAAGGTAGGGATTTTTAACGTGCGTGACAACCCTCACACAGGGGACCTCCATTTTACCTTTCATCCGAACGAGGGTGTATTTTTGTAAAAAATGCTCGCCTAACATTTTTCAAGCGGACCGTGTCGGGATTTGAACCCGGGACCTTGGGCGTAGTAGTCACACACATACCACTACGCCACGGAGCCGCCCCTAATAACAGGAGCCGCAGAAAGCATTGGTTTTTCCAAATTAGGCAATGGGGCAGAATCCTGAGTGTCCAAATTAATAATTGTGTTCATAGTTGCCTTGAGCTTATACTAATTCAGGTAATGCAGTCAACAATTCACCATTGTTATTGACATCAGCTGCTTTGGTGGAATATGAGTCACCCTTGATTATTTACAAGATTCAAATTGAAAACTTAGTGCCGAACCTATCTTCAATACCTAAATTTGTATCATCCACAAAATACCAATTTAACTTTTCTACATAGGTTTAAAAATTAAATTTACCCAGGCTAGTAATGGGTTGATAAATTTCGGTTCATGTTTAAAATTTGGTTAATAAGTAAGTCGACATTGTAATAAAAGTCCATAATGAGCAGGTAATTCAGTATTAACACCATGGCATACTTGATTTGGTAAATTAGTAAAAATATTATCAAGATAATTATTAAGTAGCATTAAAATTAGTGCAGTACAGACCATAACTTGCAAAAAAAGTATCAATAATTTAGCATTTTTACGATCAGTTTAGAAATGCACATTGAAATCACCACATTGCTACGTACCTAGACGTAGCCGAAAGAAATGTAAATACCAGGCCAACTATCAAACGCGGAGAGTGGACGGATTCACCTACATACCATGAAAACTAAAAAAAAGCACGTCGCCCACGATTATCTATTAACAAATAAAAATAAATAAAGAATTCTGTACAAACAAGCAAAAGCAATAAATTAAGCGTTACTATTTGAAAGCAAACAATTAAGCGATACAAACAATTTAGCACTTTAAGTACGAAGTGCGCATCTCGCATTTTACACAAAATAAAATTAATCAGTAGTAAATAAACATGTGAGAGCTTTTGTCAAGCGTTTTTACAATTGCATCTAATACTTTTTGTAAAATAAACTAATCAGTAGGAAAGAATTAACGTGTGAGAGCTTTTGTCAATCATTCCTTTAAATTATACATAATACCGTTTTTAAAATAAACCAATCAATAGAAAAGAATAAGCGTGTGTCTGTCAAACATTTTTAACAATGGCACATCACATCTGCAGAGCGACAATATCGATTCCCAGCAACAAACAGTAGTTCTACAGTGTCACGTTTCTTATCACGTAACTACACCAAACGCTGATACGGAATATGCCCTTGATATACACAAAAAAAACAAATTGTATACTTGAATGTGTCTGGATACTTAGCTTGCAACCCGTCGGGGTGAGTCAGCACAGCAACGCCACGGTAGTCAGGATCCATTAGCCCTGCCACCGTAACTGCAGCAGCGATCTACAGACAAGAGCAGTTGGTCTACGTCAACGAACAGTTGGGCCTACATAAAGAAAGAAACCATTAGACCTCCAGCTAAGAGCATTACACGCAAGATACCTCCTACTTGTCGAACAAAAAGACGTGCATTACTTTTGAAGTGCTGTGACGAATATTTCAACGCACAAGCTGCAGAATCAAATTAAAAGTGGGTTCAAATAACACGAGTTTGAACTGCAGTCCTCGCGTTATCGAAGCGCGATTAGCAAACTGGAAAACACTATCAAATAATAGTAGGATTTATTATTTCGACAAATCTTTAAATGGGAAACACAAGAGAAAGCAATTAAACGTTATCGGAATGTTTAACAAATTAACGGATACCTAAAACAAGGTATTGACTATTTAATTTATCGAATAAATTTTCTTTTTAAAAGCAAAGTGGATTTGAGTTAAAATTATGTTAAGCGGGCTTATACTGAACAGGTACTACACTATATAGGGTATTGTTGGAGAATTTAAGAATAAAAATGGAATTTATTTGAGCGGGTAATGACTTAACCAGGGAAAAAAGGGTATTTAATTTATGTAGAAAAATAAACGTAACAATATACAAACAAATTCTTATGAATTAAATTATTCATAGCATGAATATTGTAGTGAATGTTTGACAGAAAATCTCCAAACTTCCCTTGTTAGGTCTGTAAACCGTAAATATAACAAAATTCAAACGTTTAACATGTATAACAGCAAGTTCAGCATGAAGTTCCGCTGAAAATTTATTAATAATATCCGCTTTTATCACATCATACTTACAATCAGATCTAACCAGAATTACAACACCACCCTAAGTAAATGTTCTGCAAAAGCTAGAAACTGGTGTAATATTATTAATTTGCAAGAATTTCAATACATTCTCATTTAAATTGATTTCAGTAAGACACAAAAGTCACAATCTAAATTGCTTTTCACTAACAAATGCTGAAGGTCATTAATCTTATTGGAAATAGGTTGAATATTAGACAAAACAAGTTTATGTTCACAATAATGCCTCCCTTGGATTGCCTGCATGGTCACTGACTTTTAAAAATCCCTTTTATTACAAGTAATATTCTTAAATGATTTATTAATCCTATAATCTACAGAATTATTATAACTGTTTTGTCGTGATCTATTGAAAATTCTTATTGTTAAAAATTCCTATTTCTAAACGGTTTAGCTATTATCCAGATACCCCAGGTACCTGGATTTAATACCCTGCTAACATCTCCTTTTAATATCCCTAGTTTAAAAGATTTGTAAGTATTGAATTTAGTTTGCAGTTCTTCACAAGATGCTACTTCAATAGACTGGTTTTTAAGATGTAGAATGATGTAGAATATTTAAGATCAACTCTTGAGATAAAGATGTACATGGCTATCTTGTTCTGCCCTATCACTGTATTTCTAGAAGTAGGTTCGGTCTAATTACTATAGCTGTATGTTTTACTATGCCATAAATGACAATATTAGAAAATTGCCACTAGATAAATTTAAAAAAATTATCAAAAGTTTTTTATTGGATAATGCCTATTATTCACTCCAAGAGTATTTGAGTGAAGTCAAGGGTTTGCAGTTGCATCCTTTGTTTTCATAATTTAAAATGTTTTTATTAACGCTTATCATTTTATTGAGTAATTGTAATTCACTTTTGTGATCAACACATGTTTTTTATAAATAAATAAATCAATAAACTCAATTTTATTCTCTCACAACCATTTGATCTTACATAATTTGAGCTAAAGGTATAAAAGCAAATCATCATATACTTATGTGAGTGTGGCCCATGTATAAAGAGCAGGTGACTTCCTATAATTACTCCAGTAGAATGATCGTATAGTAATTTTAAGCGCTGCGCTAGCGCATTTGTAAACTCAAGCTCTTCTGTTCTTTCTAATATTCATGTAAAAAGTGTCTGGTAAAATTTATAGGTTAGTAAGAGATGATGTCTGATATTAAGAGGAAATGCCTTTATAAACATTGAACCAACTCGCCTCCAAAGGTAGAGTATTATTGGAATACGCTATTTGTATAGACAGGAATTTGTATTTATTGAGCATTTACAATAATTGACCTATTAAGTAGTGTGGGTTTTGATTGTTGTCTAGAGGCTTTCTAACACTACAAATGAAACAATTACACGAATTACTATAAGTTTACTGACCATTAAGAAAACTATTATATACACGTTATTCGATTGTTTAACAATAAAATACTATACGTCAAATCGCACTGGCAACAAGTCTAATTACCCTTAATCGCACTATTGATGCTTTCTTAATTACTACAGATCGCGGCTCAATCTGCTGTTTGGGAACGTCTTTGTTCTGAAGGGGTCTCCTTACAGAACTCGTCTTACTTAAAAAGTGAGGCGTCTTAAAACTGGCACGCTCACGCTTAGCGACCGTCTTACTCCGGCTTCAGGCGGCTTCTGTTCTCTGCTGTTTTCCAGTGCCTTTACGTGCATTTTTCCCGTTTCCCCTCGGACGTTACACAACTTTGTGCTTGACAGATATTACCGCTCAAATTGCTTGCATTCCCGTGCATCATTGGCGTATCATGAAAAGTATTAACTTAATGTTTTAAAATACTACATACGTACTAACCTAATTATTAAATAAGATCCTACAGTAGTGTACTTTCTCATCCTCAAACTATGTCCATTGAAATGTTATTTGCACAGCAGAAAAGAAACAACTATATATACCACGGCCACACGCTAAGTAACGTTCGTTATCATATAATTTATGTAGTTATTGTTTTCGCTATTAAGGATCCGTCAAAGTTTGTATGTGCTCACATACTAACGAAGGGCCATTCGCAAGTTTTTATGTGCTTATTCTGCATGTTATAAAAGCAAGTTGAGAGATGATATGCGTTTTCATTTTGACGAACATATATTTCTATACAATTTTAGTGATTGTGCCGCATCAAAAAGTCTTATACATTTAACCCTACAGTCCCATACTAACAAACGTGAATACTTACAAAATTTGCGTGATTATACCGAATCTCAGAAAAGCACTTTAACAGATACAGTTGCATATTAACCAACGTAGATTTGTATGCAATTTATATAATCATGCCGCATCACTGAAAGGCGTTTTACAAATACATATGAAGTCATCACACACTAACAAACGTTTGCAATTTATGTAATTACACTACATCAAGAAAAGTTTATTTGCAAGCACATATGCTATCGCATACTGTTCAAAGCATAGTGTGAAGCACAGCACAGTACATCTAGGAAATAGAAGCAGTAGGAAAAGCAGACAGAAAGAGATGGAAGCCTTTGGAATGTTGCGCTTCAGATGTATGAGGATGGTATTTAATAACAAATAGGTTGTAGAAATAGCAGGGAAATAAAAATATCTGTGGAAAGCGAAAAAAATAGGAGAAATAGAATAAACCGGATACGTTCTAAGGCATTTCTGGGGAATAGTACGGGATATATTACAAGCAGAGATAGGCAAAGATAGGTAGAGGTGGGCCGAGATCAGACTTTCGCTCACAGATAGTGATAGATGCAAACTGCAAATTTCAGGGAAATGTGTAGGTTGGTTCAGACTAGGAAACAATGAGGGTACGCATCCAACCAGTTCTAGGACTGAAGATCTAATGATGATCATGCTATCGCATACTAATGAACGTCCATTCGCTTGCTATTTATGTAATTATGCCAACTTTACGAAGCCATTTGAAGACACATACTAATGACTGTCCAATCGTATGCAATATTTGTGACTACACCGTGTCACGAATGAGTGTTTTACGAGAGCATATAAACTGACGTATCAACGAACATCCATTACCATGCAACTAGTGTGATTATGTCGCATCACATAAAGGTAGTTTAAAAATACATTTAAAGTTGCACACTAACGAACATCCATTCGCGTGCAATTTGCGTAATTATACCGCATCAAAGAAAGGCAATTTACAAATACATATTAAGCTGCACACTAACAAACGTGCATTCACTTGCAATTTATGTAATTATGCCGTCTCGCATAAAGGTAGTTTATAAATACATATGTGGTCGCACACTAACCAACGTCCATTCCCATTCAATTGATGCAATTATGCCGCTCAGCAAAAGATACTTCAGAAATACATATCAAGCCGCACACTAGCGAACGTCCACTCGCGTGCAATTTGTGTAATTATACCGTGTCAACGAAAGGCAGTTTACAAATACATATAAAGTCGCATACTAACGAACGTTCATTCGCATGCAATTTATGTAATTATGCCGTGTCACATAAAAGTAGTTTAAAAATATATATGAAGTCGCACACTCATCAACGACTATTCGCGTGAAATTTATGTAGTTATACCGCATCAATAAAACGTAATTTACAAAGGCATATGAAGTCGCACACTAACGAACGTTTATGCAATTTATGTAATTATAGCGCATCAACAAGAGGCAACTTACAAATACATATCAAGTCGCACACTAACGACCGTCCATTCGCCTGCAGTTTATGTAATTATGCCGCGTCACATAAAGGTAGATTAAAAATACATACGAAGTCGTACAGTAACGAGCGTCCATTCCCATGCAATTTATGTAATTATGCCGTTTCAGCGAAAGGTACTTTAGAAATACATATCAAGTCGCACATTAACGAAAGTCCATTCGCTTGCAATTTGTGTAATTATACCGCATCCACGAAAGGTAGTTTACCAATACGTATGACATCGCAAACTCAGGAACGTTTATTCGCATGCAATTTATGTCATTATGCCGCATCAACGAGAAGTAATTTACAAATACACATCAAGTCGCACACTAACGAACGTCCATTCGCTTGCAATTTATGTCGTTATGCCGCGTCACATAAAGGCAATTTAAAAATACATATAAAGTCGCACAGTAACGAGCATCCATTCCCATGCAATTTTTGTAATTATGTCGCATCACATAAAGGTAGTTTAAACATATATATGAAGTCGCACACTAATGACCGTCTATTTGCCTGCAATTTATGTAATTATACCGCATCAATGAAAGGTAATTTACAAAGGCATATGAAGTCGCACACTAACCAACGTCCATTCGCATGCAATTTTTGCAATTATGCCACTTCAGCGAAAGGTACTTTAGAAATACATATCAAGTCGCACATTAACGAACGTCCATTCGCGTGCAATTTGTGTAATTATACCGCATTAACGAAAGGTTGTTTACGAATACATATGACGTCGCATACTAAGGAACGTTCATTTGCATGCAATTTATGTAATTATGCCGGATCAACGAGAAGTTATTTACAAATACATATCAAGTCGCACACTAACGAACGTGCATTCGCTTGCAATTTATGTAATTATGCCGCGTCACTTAAAGGTAATTTAAAAATACATATGAAGTCGCATAGTAACGAGCGTCCATTCCCATGCAATTTATGTAATTATGCGGCATCACATAAATGTGGCTTAAAAATACATGTGAAGTCGCACACTAATGAACGTCCATTCGTCTGCAATTTATGTAATTATACTGCATCAATAAAAGGTAATTTACAAAGGCATATGAAATCGCACGCTAAAGAACGTCCATTCGCATGCAATTTATGCAATTATGCCGCTCCAGCAAAATGTAATTTAGGAATACATATCAAGTCGCACACTAACGAACGTCCCTTCGCGTGCAATTTGTGTAATTATACCGCATCCAGGAAAGGTAATTTAAAAATACATGTGGTCTCGCATACTAAGCAACGTCCATTCTCATGCAATTTATGTAATTATTCCGCATTAATGAAAGGTAATTTGCAAAGTCATATTAGGGCGCACACTAACAAACGTCCATTTGCATGCAATATTTGTGATTATTCTACAATACGCAAAAGCCTTTTACAGGAACATGTGCAGTCCCATATTGATGAACGGTGCTTTCAACCTGCCATCTTGAAATCTAAAAACAAAATCTTTTCAACCCTGTCGACTAGCTCGATCGTTTCTACACATGAGCCTCCTTATAATGTAAATTCTGACGTCACGGAATGCGTTCAGAAACCTGCACGTGGTTTTTGAACTATTCTAACAAATAATCTTCAAATATCGAAATGTAAACTATAATATTTGCAATAATTATCAACCAATGAGAAATCGACTTAGAAACACTACGGATCACTACAAGCGAGAAGTCGTAAATAAAGGATAATGCCAAAAACAATGTATGAATGTTGTAAAGGCAAAGTAAAAAAGTACGGACCGAGGGATGTGGATAATGATTGCCAATGATGTTAGGAGTAAAAGTAGTGTAGTAGTCTCGAGCTACATCCTACATATTCCCCAGAGAGAGCTGCCAGGTTTGATAACCCCGAAAGGGAATACCGTGATTGGTGGTTGATTGATTAATTCGCCCAATCAGTGGATCCATAATCAGCTATTTGTATAAAGTAAAATAATACCACAAATATACAAACTACTCTGACAACTTAAAACGAAGATCGTCAGATTATCCAAAAATAAATTATCATTAATATTAACGCGTATCAAATTCACATAATTGTTGACTGTGCAAAACCATGACAAAGTCGTTTTATTCGATATTAAACCTTTTATCCATTGACTATAGCCACTAAAAAAAATCAATTTTATTCTCTCTCAACCATTTCATTTTACCTAATTTGATCTAATTGCATAAAAGTCATCATATGTGGGTATGGTTTATGTATAAAGAGCAGATGACTTCCTATAATTATTTCAATAGAATAATCCTAAAGTAGTTTCAAGCGCTTCACTAGCGCATTTGTAAACTTAAGCTCGCCGTTTTTTCTAACAACCACGTCGTAGTTTATAAATCATTCGATTCTATGAAATACTTTCAAGGACATTTATTATTGTCTTTGCAATTTCTAAATAGACCTGCGTCATTACCATTTGTGACGTCAAATTGTAGCGACGATGCCATTACCAAAATCCTATTGCTCCATGACTATAATAGCGCCATCGGTAGAATTCAGGGATTGAAAATATTTAATAGCAGATGACGAATGTGATTTCTTACTTTTTAAAAAAGTATTTTTTAGAATAAATTTCTATCGACAATATTGCAGATTAAAGTCGTTAATTAACAATATATTTTATTTACTTCTATATTTTTACCACTGAGCATATTTTAAATATAGTTGCGAATTTCTAATACTCCTAATTTTATGGCCATTAGTATATTATACCAGAAACGCAATAATAACCACAGTTATTTAAGAGGTTATGTCATTGGAATTATAATTTAAACGTTTTGATTACACAAATCGAAAAAGAAAAGGAACAAAATTACAATTCCATTTGTAAGTAAAATTCTCATTAACTTTGAATAATTAAGATATGTTACTTTAAAATAATCTTTTAGATTTCCCTGAAACCATTTACAAAGACTAAAGTTATGTTATGTACAATGCAAACGAAGGATTTAACAATTTCAAATCATCCTAAAATTTGTGGCGATCATTTTACTTGTTTGATAGTATGCAACTGGATTGAATACGGCATGTTTTCAAAGCATTTCCAACAACTAAAACAATGCATACGGGTAAACGCTTTAAATGAACCAACTTTGAATTCTGTTGTTGAAGTATGCCATTATTCAAGAAAAGAATAACTGTTACAGGATTATTACTGTTCCCAGTAAAAATCCAAAATTGCAAGTTATCTCCACAATCAGTGTCGTAAGCTAAAAATGAAAACTTTATAACCAAAAGGTTCAACGACTAATTATTTTGATGGAATTCTTAAAGATATAAACAGTAGTTTGTTGAATATACAAAAGCATTAAGGGGCAGAAATCTTCCAAAAAATAGGCATTTGCTTTATTACTCTTCGAGACCATATAATTGTTGCAGGTAATTGAGTAGTTTGAAACAAATAATTTAATATACAATTTATCATTTTTTGTAGATTGGTGTAATATAAAGACTTTCACTTTACCTGTATTTAGCACCTCCAAA
The DNA here is from genome assembly GCA_036346225.1 of Platerodrilus igneus. Taxonomy (NCBI): domain Eukaryota; kingdom Metazoa; phylum Arthropoda; class Insecta; order Coleoptera; family Lycidae; genus Platerodrilus; species Platerodrilus igneus. The sequence continues at coordinate 3,410,564 of JARFIW010001117.1, read as the reverse complement.
GTTTAAGCTAGTGTAGTATTGACCAGTTCGTCACCAGTGTGTTTGTTACATCCATTAAAATTGAAAGCTGTAGAAGCTGTTAGGATGCCTAAAATCCAATATTCTGAAGATGAATTTGCAACCCATATTTTAAAAACAAGATACTCAAGAATTTAACAAGCATTGAAAGCTTGTAATTTAACAATAAAATATATATGGTTGTACTTGTTTTATTATATACAAAGTTTAAGATAGTTGTAATTAAATTAAAAGTACATTGTGTAAAAAGTTTTTTTGATTCTAAGTAGCCATGCGTTTGGTTTACTAGTTAAATTTGATTGAAAATCTGAATCACTGTCATCACTATCACCAATGTTAATAATTAGAGGTGCATTATCTTCTTGATCAAATTTGATCTCACGTTTCCATCTTTGATAATTTTTTCTGCATGTTCTATCAAATGTGCCCAAATCTCTGGTATTATTTTTTCTAATGTTTCTTTCCACATTTGTAAAGTTTTCAACAGACCTCCCATCTCTTCCACCGTGTCGGTTGTAGTAGCTGTTACTACCACCCCATACATTTTCAATTGCATTGAATATGCAGTGATACGGAGGTAATCTTAACACCTTATGTCCATATTGTTCGGCCAGCAAATCCGCTTTAAAAATCTTTGGTGGTTTATACCTAAAATATTTTTAATTAATACTGATATGTTATAAAGCACATAATTTTGACTTACATCGTCACAAGTTAAATAAGCTTTGCTTAAAATCATTAGTTCCATAAGAAATTGCTTATTTAGTGTTGCTCTACAATGTTACTTGTTTTTCTAGAAACTGTTAGATGTTTTATTTAACAAGTATAATAATACGACATGTTGTCTAAAATTATTGCAAATAATTTTTCCAAATTCTTTAATAATTAATTTTCAATTTTTGCTCATTCACTTCTCAGTAGTAATTTAGGTTTTTTTTGTGGAAGACGAGAAAAATCAATTTCAGCCACATTTAGTAATTCATTTACATTTCGGGCATATAATGTACCTAAAAGACTAATTACATTATACTGTATTAAGGATAAGTAGATATGACACCAACCTTTTTCGATCAATTTGTGTGCTCTAACTGTTCTTATTGCACGCTTTGCTAGGTACGGCTTACGACACCATTCTGAAAAAGCCATGTTTTGTCTAAACACACAAAAATGCTACAGATTCTCTTCTTTTATTTTCATATATCTTCTGGAATCGAATTCCATTTATTCATAATATTTAACAGTTTCATTAAACCTATTCTTGGATTATCTTTCAGCCATTTAAATCCAAGACTGTATTTAGGGATCGTTCACTAACTTTAAAAAAACTCAACATGTTTCAAATTCAACCATCAAGTATCAACAGAAACGTGATAAATCGAAAATAATTACGTGTTGCACTATAAATGCAACTGGAAAACAAATACTAGCGATTTTCACGCAGCCTATAAAGGTGATCAAACTAGCAACAAGTAGCTTAGTTCTGGCTCTAAATGAATCTTGTTCATCGTCTTTGGTTATTAGAGTTCAGTTAAATACTAATATGAGTTGTGAATAGCACTGTTTGAAGCAAAAACCAGCCAAATATCAATATATAAAAACGGAAAATTTAAGAGATCGTTGACACCAACAAAACAAGGAATGGCATATAACCTAAAATTTAAACGAACACTAACGAACGTCCATTCGCCTGCAATTTATGTAATTATGCCGCATTACATAAAGATAATTTAAAAACACATATGAAGTTGCACACTAACGCACGTCCATTCGATTGCAATTTATGTAATTACGCTGCACTACATAAAAGTATTTTAAAAGTACACATTATGTCGCATATTAACAAACGTCCATTTGCATGCAATTTATGTAATTATGCCATATCACAGAAAGGTAATTTACAAATACATCTGACGTCACATACTAACGATCGCCCATTCGGTTGCAATTTATGTAATTATGCTGCACTACATAAAGGTAGTTTAAAAGTACATATGGTGTCGCACATTAACAAACGTCCATTTTATGCAATTTATGTAATTATGCCGCATCAATGAAAAGTACTTTACTTAGATATATGAAATCGCATACTAACGAACGCCCTTTCGCTTGCAATTTATGTAATTATACCGCATCAGGGAAAAGTACTTTACTAAGACATATAAAGTTGCATACTAACGAACGCCCATTTGCATGCAATTTGTGTAATTATGCCGCATCAAGGAAAGATCATTTAAAAACACATATCAAGTCGCACACTAACGAACGTCCATTCCAATGCAATTTGTGTAATTATACCGCATTACATACAAATAGATTAAAAATACATATGAACACACTAACGAACGCCCATTCGCAAGCCTTTTATGTAATTCTACCGCATCAAGGAAAGATCATTTACAAATACATATGAAGTCGCACACTAACGAACGTCCAGTCGCATGCAATTTATTTAATTATGCACGTCACATAAGGGCAGTTTAAAAATACACATGAAGTCTCACACTAGGGAACGTCCATTCGCCTGCAATTTATGTAATTATGTCGCATCAATAAAAAGTACTTTACTAAGACATATGAAGTGGCACATTAATGAACGTCCATTTGCCTGCAAATTGTGTAATTATGCTGCATCAATGAAAAGTACTTTACAAAGATATATGAAGTCGCACACTAACGAACGTCCATTCGAATGCAATTTATGTAATTATACCGCATCAAGGAAAGATTATTTACAAAGACATATGAAGTCGCACACTAGGGCACGTCCATTCGTATACAAATTGTGTAATTTTTCCGCATCACATAAAGGTAATTTAAAAGTATACATATGAAGTCGCACACTAATAAACGTCCATTCGATTGCAATAATTGTGATTATTGTGCAACATGCAAAAGTCATTTACAGAAACATGTGCTGTCCCATATTGATGATTTTTCTGTATCAGAAAAGAGAGTCTAGAAAGCATATGTGTTATCCGTCACTAACGATGACGATATGCTTTTTACGTCATTAGGTCGTGTCAAAAAAAGTCGGGAAAACACATACGACCGCCTAATAAGGAATGTTTATTTGCATACAGTTCACTTGCATACAAAGGAACTCCTGTTTACAAAAATGCATTCGTATAATCACGTCAATTTATGTTGAGCTTCAATAATTATTACACAACAAACAATTATTAGAAAAGAAACCTAATACGGACTTTCGCTTAACTATGGTTGTTTATTCGTTAGATTTGGAAGAAGATTCAAATTTAGTATGTGCACATATGAACAACCGCTAAGTATTTAAATTAACTTTTATCATTACTTTTCATCACTGGAAAGTTATAAATTTTTTAAGTAAAACTTCGTCGATACTTATGGGTTAAGGGTTTTTGATAGCTGCAATGTATTTACCTCATTATACTAAACCTGCGTACAACGGCAGTTAGACAAAAATGTTGTAACAACAATGTGAGATTTTTGTATCACCATCAAGAAAGCATTGCTTCAAAAACCTACAACAGCATAAACATTGTTTAATTGCCCGGTTAGATTTATAATAGCTATTCCCAAGGAATCCACACAAACCAACGCTAGAAAATTAAAGTAGATCCAGTTTAACAAATGTATTATAAAACTGCCCCACAATAACTTCGCACACGTGGAACCCATTATGTCATAGTAATAATTTTTAAGCATATTTCTAGCACCCAAAGATACGAAGCTCGAGTAAAGTAAGTCGTTTAACTACAATAAATATTGAATAATTCAACAATTCTCCAAACATGAAAACAATCATTTATTAAAATAGCGCACGTAGTGTAAAATGTACAAACTCCTACGCATTTTTGATTATCTAATTAAAAGTTAAACGGCCTACAAACGAGCAATCTATCGTACAACCTGTAGTACGATCGCAATTGGTTCGTCGGTTTCAACGATAATTGTAGGTTAGTAGGATTGTGGTACAACCTGTAGTGCGATACGCAATATCAGCCATCCTTAAAATCTAACGTACGACCAGCTTTCAGAACAAGCTACAACGTGTGGAGACTGCAACGACCGCGTTGTAGAGCGATTTTATTTCATTTTAAAGATGGTTTAGAACAATAATAATGAACACAGAGTTTTAAAATACAAATTTTTGGAAATTGTTTATACAAATGTATATAGAACATAAGTGCCGGAACGTAAAATCGAAAGATTTCTCCTATAAAATAAACGAAATGTCAGCTAAAGGGACCGTTCGGTTAACTGTGACACGCCCTGAATATATACGCTCCATTAGCGTGACGTCACTTAGAGTCAAGGTTGCCTCATGAATTTAAACAAAATAGATTCAATGAATTTTCTCCATTTGAAAATCCAATTTATTAATTTTGTAATATAATTATTTGTCATATCTAAGTTGTAATTTTATTATAATAGTAAGTTTTTGAGTTGTTACTATTAAAGTAGTAATCGAAGTCATTCCAATTTTTATTATTGCCAGGAAATTCAGTGATTTTTATTGTATTTATAGGTTAGAATATTATTTATCCTTAAACATATACATGTACATGAACGATTTTGTAATATTAGGGAAAGTGTATTAGTCCATTTTAACGAAACTGTATCTAGAGATTTAGAGGGACGTTACGAGATACGTATGCCATGGGTAGAAGATCATTTGGTTTTACCTAGCAATAGGGCTATAGCAGAAAAACGGTTAATTACTATGTCCAAGAGACTTAAAGATACGGACATGTTTCAAGCCTATAATCAAATATTTGATGAATGGGAAGCTGAAGAAATTATTGAAAAGGTTCCCGCTGGAGAAATTGTGAGTTCTCTGCACTATTTGCCACATAGAGCGGTGATTAAAACTAGTAGTGAGACTACAAAGATTAGGCCAGTATTCGATGCCTCATCCCACGAGAAGGGTGCACATTCTCTTAATGACTGTCTTGAGCAAGGACTTAATCTGATAGAGCTTATACCAGAATTGTTACTTAGGTTTAGGTTGTACCGGTTTGGTGTTACAGCAGACATTAGAAAAGCTTTTCTGCAGATTAGCCTGCCACGTAAAGATCGTGATTTTGTTAGATTCCTGTGGTGGGAAAATTCCCAAATAGACAAAATGGTGGAGTATTGACACAAGCGTGTCGTATTTGGTGTGACCTGCAGCCCTTTTCTACATGGAGCGTGTATTGGTCACCATTTAAATTCAGTTTTTGGCGAGTTCGCTAAAACCGCTTCTCTGTTGAAATCTACATTTTATGTGGACAATTGTGTGACTAGTTTTGGAACGGCAAGCAAGTTGAATACGTTTATTTGTGAAGCCTCCCAAATTATGATGGATGCTAAATTTGAGTTACGGGGGTGGGAGCATACACGTGTCTCAACTAATACTACTGTCAACGTTACAGACGTTCCTTCTGTTAATTTGCTAGGTTTGAAATGGGACAAAATTGAAGACTTGCTATGTTGTAATGTAAATGAAGACATCTAAGATATAACTTCCGTCACTAAGCGTGTCATGTTGTCGATCAGTCATAAATTGTACGATCCTATAGGATTCACTTGTCCACTTACACTGCTACCAAAATTGTTATTGAAAGATACTTGGAGTTTGGAAGTCGGTTGGGATGAAAAACTTCCAGTTAACATCTGTGAAAAATTCTTGATGTGGTTAAAAGAATTGCCTATTTTGGTCGATATAAAAATACCTAGATGGTTAGCTACTAATGATTCATGTGGAGGTACATGGAGTTGGCATGTGTTTGCCGATGCAAGTCAGAAAGCGTATGCGGCTAGTATCTTTTTACGCGTTGAAAATGAAACCGGTACGTCTGTTCAGCTTGTACAAGCGAAATCTCGCGTTTCTCCCATGAAAAAGGCAACTATACCCCGTTTGGAGTTGCTTGCATGTTGTATAGCTACACGATTAATAGAGAGTGTGAAAAAAACTTTAAATTTAGAAGCGATCCGTGTCATGTATTGGTCGGACTCTATGGATGCCTTGTACTGGATTAAAACAGATGATCGATGGGGTGCTTTCATATCAAATCGAGTGAACGAAATTCGAACGGTAAGTAGTCCAGATCAGTGGTATCATGTTCCGGGTGATATGAACCCTACCGATTTACCATCCAGAGGGTGTACGCCTCGTAAGTTATTGGTATCGCGATGGTGGGAGGTTCCTAATTGGCTTTATCTACGCGAGGAACAGTGGTCTGTCACCCGCATACAAATTAATGAAGATACGATAAACCGAGAAAAGAAAAAGTGTCGTCTTGTTCTCAGTTAGCGCTGAATCACAGTTTTCAGATACTTTATGTCGACGTGTCTCACGATTCTCTTGTCTGGTAAGAATGGTTGCCCGAATTTACCGGCTTGCTGGGCTAATCGGTAAACCAACTGTGATTTTGGGGCAATTCCTTGAGTGTAGACGAATTTGATTATGGTGAGAACAAGCTTTGGTTGCTCGTACGAAAGGAATCGTTTGTTAATGAAAATCATGAAACGTTGAAGAGGTTTAGCTAATTTAAAGATGACGAAGGTTTCATTCGTTTCAAAACTAAACTACTGCATAGTGACGATGCGTTCCATTTTAAATGTCCAATCGTCCTTCCTTCCAAACATCTTGTGGTAAAAATGATGATTTTAGAAAGGCACCGCCAATTATGTCACGCAGGAGTCAATGTGCTCATGGCCAATCTGAGGGAAAAATATTGGATTTTAAGAAGTCGCAGAACAATACGTCATGTACTGGATGAATGCGTTAAATGTCAAAGATTTCAATCACGGCCATTTTCAGTGGAGTGTGCTTCACTCCCACCGGATAGGGTAAATAATGCAGGCGTGTTTGAGATTGTCGGAGTTGATTTGGCCGGGCTTCTCTATCTGAAAGGTGGCAAGAAATGTTGGATCACGTTGTACACGTGTGCTGTATACCGAGCTGTACATTTGGAGTTAGTGTCAACAATGTCCACATCTACTTTTTTAGAATCTCTTAGAAGGTTCATCAGTGGGCGGGGACGTCCAAATATAGTTTATTCGGATAATGGGCGAAATTTTGTAGGTGCCGCCGAAGCACTTAAACGTATTGACTGGATAGCAGTAGTGGAAAACTGTACGCTGAAAAGGATTTAATGAAAATTTAATCCGCCGTCTGCTGCATGGTGGGGCGGCTGGTCGGAGCGATTGATACGCATAGTCAAAGATCTGCTAAAGCGAGTTTTAGGAAAGGCAGTATTGTATTATGAGGAGCTTTATACTATATTATACGACTGCGAGGCTATCATCAATTCCCGGCCATTAACGTATGTAGCAGAAGACTGTAATGATTTAATTCCCTTGACCCATCTATATTTTTAAAGATTTGCCTAGCTCCGAGACACTTGACATTGACGAACTTGATACGAACAATTTGGATAAGTGTTTTAGGTATATGCAGCATTTACGAAACAGCCTGCGTGAACGCTTCCGAAACGAGTATCTAAGTTTTTTGGTTACGTTACACAACAACTCGAGAGACGATCTTATTAAGGAAAATAGTGTGGTTCTAGTAGGGAGCGACAAGGTTAAACGCATACACTGGCCGCTCGCGAGAATTGTTGAAGTTTTTATTGCTAGGGATGGAAAAACTCGCGTTGCTCGATTGCGGACAAAAGGTGGTGAATGTATACGTGCTGTGCAACAATTGTATTCCCTGGAATTGCAACGGGGAACTGAAATTCTAGATGAAAGGGGAAATTTAAAGGAGGAAATGAAACATGCCGTGAACACTCCTCCTGAACAGAGTGTACCTGTGAGTTATACTACCAGAAGCGGTAGGGAAGTGCGCGCACCTATTAGACTAAGTTTATTTGTTCATTTGGAATGATTCCAATTATGGTTTATAGTTTTGTTGTTAATTTACCCACCTGATTTGTATGTTGGTAATTCAAGGTGGGAGTGATGTTAGAATTGTCATGTTTATCTGTTCTGTTTTTTAAATAGTTGGCGTAAGTAAGTCTGTCTGTAAAATGTCAGTTTATTAAACATATATAAATTAGCTATCAGAAAATTATTTTGAGTTATTTTGGGAAAGCGCTGTGTTCCGAGCCTGTGTCTTAAGAAGCTCAGAACGGGTAGTTTTGAAGACTTCTTACATTGCTAAAGACAATGAGTGGGCGGCAAACATAGAAACACTAAAAGCATTTTATTTATATAAGTTCATTCCTTTTATATGTGGATAATAATATATTACTTAAGATTATTGTTAATACATATTATATTCGATTATACTATTTACTATAATAGGTAAACTCCGCATTATTAATTTAAATAAGTAATTACAACTTAACATAATATATATAAACCATAAGTAATGAAGACGTCCGTAAGGCATAATAAAACACAATATTTAAATATTAAATCGGTTACTTAACACCAATGCAGTAATAATAAAACAGGATATAATAATAAACAAACAATCTTGTAACATATAATCAAAATATGGTCAGGCCAATTTAAGACAAACATGTAAACAATTTCAACAGGATCATAAACAAGGACACAATTTATATCGAAGTGAGCATATCAATTACAAATTGCTAAACAAGAGAGAAAATAGAACAGTACTAATACACCTTTTACAGTTTTATTTCAGAAAACTTAAACTACATTTAGAAAGCATCAGCTGTATTTCATATTAGTTAATTATATTTTAGAAACGATCACTTGAATTTTAAAAAGTAATTTTTATTTCAGAAGGCATCAATTAAACTACAGATTTAGTAACTTTTATTTAAAATGTCATTAGTTGTATTTCAGAAAAATTCACTTAACTAAATACTAACAGAAATAGTAATAATTTTAATGATAAATGAAAATATATTGCTGCAGTACAGGGTGTCCATATTTGGATACTTTTGCAAGGTATCTCGCTTATTTTTAAAGATAGAGGGTTGCAGTTATCATGACACTTTTTTTTGTGAAACTAACGATGCCGCTAAAAAAATTTTCACGGTCCTCTTCGCTTTTGAAAATTTTTATTTTTGGAACAATCCCCTATCTCAGTTGTTTTTTTACTTATTAGAGAGGTGACAAGGTATTCTTATAGAACTTTTTTTGTAGAATCCAGTTCGTTTCTTTTCTGCACTATCCATCTTTTAAATACAAATAACTTTCTAAAATTAAAATGACTAAGTTGAAATACAATTTACATGTTCTCGAAAAAAACTGCAAAAGATGTAGATTAGTGGATATATACGTATAGTTGAAATCAAATAAAGTCAAGAATGACTCATCGTTGCGCATATGAATAAAACACAGCCACAATATTGTTATGCTACTCTATTACCTAGCTCTCCTCCATCTAAAAAGGATAGCTACAAAAATATTCGTCGGCTGTATAATTCAATGCAACCACTCTGAACGTATGTCCATAATTATATATCCGTTTGTAATTAGTTGTCAAACATTTTTAAGGTTAGGTTAGAATTTGTGCTTTGTTATTTAACTTGTAATTTTCTACTTTTCTTTTAAAGATTATGCTGATATACAACAAATTCGTTTACAGAAAACTTGTTTGCTTTCAAAAGTTAAAAAAGGATACAATCATTGCATCATTACCACCAACGTGACAATTTAAATCGGCCAAGTGTGTTGGCTACCACAAGGAAAGGAATACGTTAGAGCTTTCAGTAAACTGAAAGTGTTTTCGCTATTCAATTATATTGATATTGTAAATCGGCTGGTCGTAGAATCCCTAAATTATTAGCTCTGTACGTATTCAAAAACAAAATTTCTTCAACCAGACAAACTACAATATGGAATTTTATTTGAGATATTTTGCACACACACGCTCGATGTTTTAATATTGTAATAAATTTAACAGTTTGATTCTTGCATACTCTTCAATAAACCTTTGCATTGCTTTCTTTATAATCTAAATATAATTGTTCACGGAACAAATATATTCAATTGGGTAATTAAATAGAAACCTAACATAACCGTTGTTTCGTATTAGTTAAAACTCAAACTATAGTGGATTTAAATTGTGCAGTGCGCTTGCGCCTCTTAAAATAAAACGCGTGCGAAAGTGGTTTTGTGACGTTTATCGAGGACTCTTCTTTCGACCTAGTAACGGGACGGTTGTGCGTGACAAGCTATACCCAATCAAGTATAGTGCTTGCAACAGTGCATTCAACTGACTCCCCCGGAGGCATTCCATTGAAGAGAACCACACACCAAGGACAATATTGGTGAGTGAATTTATGCCTGTTTGTTTGTTTTTACATGCATACAACTTTCGCATTTAAAGCTCGCGTTTTGTTCTACTTCGCCATACAGTCCACAAAACCTAATAAGACGCGCCAGCACATTTATCTAAGTTAATTAATTTACATTTGGTCCTTCTTCGCGTGATAGAACAGTCCGTGGTTAATAAATTGATTCATTTCGTTTAGCTTGTATGTATGTAAAACTTCGATTAGCAATATTTGCATCATATTTCTATTTACTTAGATATAAAAAATTCCATACACTAAAGTCTATTAATTAGAAATCATTATTTGATTATAGATATATTACGATTTAGCAATAGTTTAGTTAGAGAGCATTATTAATCATTTTACAGATATAGTTAAATTAAATAGTTCGTATAGAAAACCTGTTGCAAATGTTGGATTCAAAGTTGTTCTATTGTAAAATTTTGTATACCTGTGTAGTAGGTCACTCCTCTTGGTTTGTGTACAGCTGAAAACAACATTCCAGTTTTATCGTATACCTACTTGCATTCTTAAGGGTTTATAACCACTAAATATTTTAGCTTATTTCTTGTTTGAATGACTAAACCCTTGGGGCACTCTATAACCTTCTTGTTAAGGGTTGTCATTTCTTTTAAAATACGTCGTTTAAAATACAATAGGAAGCTTTAGGGATCTACCTACTCGTTTCGCATTTTACTTTACAAATCGGGTAATGACTTTATTGGATCATTTTCGGTGATTGAATTTACAATAAGATTATTGTCGGTCGTTGTTAATTGAAATAATTGTCGTTTGTTTTTTCATACAAAATGCCTGACACAAATACTTCTGTAACTTTATTAAAGCTCTACGCTGCTAGGATTCATGAAATCTTCGAACTTTCTGAAAAGGCACAATACAATGTTTCTGTACATAAATTATTTAAGTTGAAATGTCGAATGGTTGAATCTATCTACAAGGATTTTACTGAAAAGTATGTTACTGTATTCGTAAACACAGAATCGGAATTGCAACCGGCTTTAGAGAATTTGTGTCGAAACGTAGATGACGAATATTATTCCATTCTTTAGATAGAACAAGAAATATTTTCTGCTGAAGTGAAAACTCCGCCTGCGAGTCACACAATTCGACAAGACAATATTTTTACACCTAGAGTAAAATTACCAAAAATTACTCTATCTCGTTTTGATAATGACCCTAAAAACTTCAAGACTTTTGAGGATATGTTTGATGTTTTATAGGTAAACAACCGCATTTAACGGACATCGAAAAGCATTCCTACCTTCTTTCAAGCCTGTCGGGTGAATCATTGACATGGTTGCGGTCTATTCCTCTTTGTCATAAAAATTACAAATTAGCATATGACACTTTATGTTCTAGATATAATAATAAACGTCTTTTGGCTAATCACCATTGGGGTTTAATAAAAAACTACCTGCCTATGCACGCGGAAAACGTAAAACAACTTCGAAATTTAATTGACTGTTTCACAGAAAACTTATCGATTTTGGGATCATTACTATTTGATGTTGAAAGTTGGGATTTCGTTCTTGTAGATCTTTTATTATGTAAACTCGATGAGGAAACTCGTAAACGATTCGAATTGCATTTCAATTCTATTGATGTGCCTACATTCAATTGCGTCAAAGACTTTTTGTCAAAACAATGTGTAGCCGTAGAGAATCTTGTCTCAAGCAAACAACCGAAAGTGCCTAAAGGTACTATTAATAAACAAGGTCTCACTCGTTCGAATTCTGACTTGAAGCCTAGGACATTCTTAGCTGAGACTAACACTTCTCCTAAGAACAATTCGTTCTCCTGCATCCTTTGCAAGGGAAATCATGTATTGTATTCGTGTGAGCAATTTCTTAAATTGTCTCCAAACAAGCGTCACGAGCAAGCCAAACATCTTCGGTTATGTTTGAACTGTCTTCGACCAAATCATAACATGTCGTCTTGTCCGTCAAAGGTTTCGTGCAGAACTTGCAATAAAAATCATCATACATTGTAACATTTTGTGCCGTCGATTGCTACGTCACCACCTTCTTCTACTCCAACTCGTGAAGAAAATTTGCAAACCAGTTCGTCTAATAATGCTACTTGTACTACAACAGTTGGGTCTGAGGCGACAACTTGTCTAGCTCTGCTACCCACGGTTTGTTTGGAAATTCTCGACAAGAGAAATCAACCTCAAATTATTCGTGCTCTAGTAGACACTGGAAGTCAAATTTCATTTATTACGGAGTCTTGTCGTAAGTCTATTGGTATATCGTCTCGTCCTTCTTCGATTCCTATTTCTGGTTTGGGCCAGACTTCACACCAAACGTTAGGTGTGATATCTGGAACAATTCGTCCCATTCAGGAATATGATTCAGTCCCGACGGACAACAATTTGAAAATAAACTTAATGGTTTTGCCGTCTATTTGCGGTAATCTTCCAAACAAGTATATTCAATCGTATTGGTCTCATTTGAAAACATAAAACTCGCAGATGAAAACTGGAGACATCCTTCTCCAGTACAAATGTTATTGGGCTCTGATGTTGCCAGTCGTATTTTGCTCGATGGGAAAATTGATGGCAAAGAAATTTCGCCTGTTGCTGTCAACACCATATTTGGTTACATGATATTTGGTACTGTCGATCCCGTCTCAACCAATGTTATTCATTCGTTCTTTGTATCTATCGATCCTTGTATGGATATTGATCTTAAACATTTTGGGAGCTTGACGACATTCCATCGAAGAGTTTGTCGTCCCCGGAAGATGACCTTGCTCAACAATCTTTTGATAACTCGTTGCATCGGTTACCCAATGGTAGGTTCGGCGTGAGCCTCCCATTTAGAGAAAATGTTCGTGAGTTTCCGGACTCGAAATCTATTGCCATTAAACGTCTATTGTCACTAGAGCGTCGTCTCGAAACTAATCCAGACTTGCGAAATTTGTATGTAGATTTCATGCGTGATTACGAAGCATCTGGTCACATGTCGCTTTTATCAACGCCTCCAACTGACAATAATGCGTATTTTATTCCACACCATGCCGTATTCAAACTAGAAAATAATAAACCTAAATTGAGAATTGTTTTTGACGCATCGGCTCGAGCTTCGAATGGTATTTCATTGAATGATACCTTACTCACTGGACCTAAGCTCCAGAATGATATTGTAAAAATACTTTTGGCATTTCGTATTCCCAAGTTCGTTTTTGTCTGTGACATAAAACAAATATACAGGCAAATATTGATATCAGAAACGGATCGTTCTTATCAATTGATACAATGGCGATGGAATCCTTCAGAATCAATTTCAACCTATCAGTTGAACACAATTACATATGGAGTTTCATCCGCTCCTTTTCTTGCCATTCGCACTATCTTAAAACTAGCTGAACTAGGAGAAAATAGCTATCCATTGGCTGCTCATGCTTTGAGAAACAATTTGTATGTTGATGATGTATTGACTGGGTCGTCCACTCTCCAGGCAACTCATGAACTAAAACGTCAACTCATCGAACTACTACGTGCTGGCTGCTTCGAACTACGCAAATGGGCTAGCAACAGTCCACTACTGTTAGAAGATATTCCTACTGAGTATCAACAAGTAAAACCAAGTTTAGTCGCAAATGATCTTAAGTTTACCATAAAAGTGCTTGGTCTTCAGTGGCACTCGATACCTGATAATTTTTCATTTGAAATGCAGTCTTTAGAAAATCGTCTTTCCAAGCGGATTTTACTTTCGACAGTTGCTAGGATTTACGATCCTTTAGGATTTATTACACCAGTTACCTTTTCACTCAAACAACTCATTCAACAATTTTGGGTGCTGGGGTTGGATTGGGATGATCCTCCTCCTGAATCTATTGTCATATTTTGGAAAAAATTTGTTGCTGAATTTTCATATATTGATTCAATTCAAATTCCTCGTTATATCCCTATTGATGAAGCCTGTAGCATACAACTACATGGTTTTTGTGACGCGTCCGAAAAAGGATATTCGGCTATTGCATATTTTCGTTTAGTATTTCCGTCAGGAAAATATCTGTTCACTTTGTTATGGCTAGATCAAAGGTCGCCCTTTGAAATGTCTTTCTATACCCAAGCTAGAACTATGTGCTACCGTACTTTTGTCTAAATTAGTTCATTTTGTTAAAACTACTTATTCAAATGTAACCTTTGAAAAAATCTGTTGTTACACTGATTCTTCTGTCGCGTTGACTTGGATTAAGTCAACTACCTATCGTTTAAAAATGTTTGTAGCTAACCGTGTTAGTTACATCCAAGAACGTATTTCTCCCGAACAGTGGAGTTACATTAGTTCTTCAAACAACCCATCTGATTGTGCTACCAGAGGTTTATTTCCTTCGATATTGCCCGCGCATCCGCTATGGTGGGCAGGTCCTGAATTTTTGTCGTTGTCTGAAGAAAATTGGCCTTTGCCAAAATTATTCGTCCCTTCTCTTGAAGCATCTTCTGAGGAGAAACGCCTTACTTTGATTGTTACTGTAGAATCAACTTGGCTGGAAGACTTATCAAACAAATTTTCGTCGTTGCACAAAATTCAACGTATAGTCGCATATTGTCTGAGAATCTTTACTGTTAGAAAAGGTACCATCAGTTCGCTATTTTTATCGTCGATGGAGCTTCACACTGCTCTTATGATTATTGTCAAGGTGGTCCAATTTAGTTCACTTAAAGTTGAAATCGAAGCCGTTCGTCAAGGTGAGCCTTTGCCTAAACATCTGCAACGTCTAGGCTTATTTCTTGATTCGAATGACATTTTAAGAGTAGGCGGGAGACTGATTCATTCCAGTCTTCCAGATTCCGCAAAACATCCAGCGGTATTGCCCAATAAACACCGTATAACAGATTTGTTGATTAAACAAGTGCACACACAAAATTTACATTCGGGAGTAAACACAACGATGTACTTGCTTCAAGAACGATTTTGGATCATCTCATCTCTTCGCGCAGTTCGTAGAATACTGTCTGAATGTTATCATTGTTATCGTCTTCGCCCTATTCCTGTCAGTCCAGTTATGGGTGAATTGCCTTCATTTCGTGTTTCTCAAGCCAAGGCCTTTAGTTCCGTCGGTATCGATTTTGCCGGCCCTTTTACGATTAACATGCATCGTGCAAGAGGCACCAAGACTTGCAAGGCATATCTTTGTGTGATTGTTTGTTTCGCCACTAAGGCTCTTCATTTGGAAGTCGTACCAGACTTGTCGAC
Organism: Platerodrilus igneus; assembly: GCA_036346225.1. Classification (NCBI taxonomy): domain Eukaryota; kingdom Metazoa; phylum Arthropoda; class Insecta; order Coleoptera; family Lycidae; genus Platerodrilus; species Platerodrilus igneus. The sequence goes on along the minus strand of JARFIW010001117.1, from coordinate 3,395,098 downwards.
TGATGCCTTTATCGCTTGCCTTCGTCGTTTTATTGCTCGTCTTGGTCGGTGTCAACACATTTTCAGCGACTGCGGCACAAATTTCGTCGGCGCTAGTCGCCAACTTTTAAAGGATTTCCGACACTGCAGAATCGTTAGCCATTTCGTGGCATTTTAACCCCCCGTCTACCCCTCACTTCGGAGGTATTTGGGAAAGCGCCGTTAAATCGGTGAAAACTCACTTATTTCGTGTTGTTGGAAACCAAGTGCTCACGTACGAGGATTTTCATACTTTAATCACTCAGATTGAAGCATTGTTGAATTCAAGACCCTTGTGCAGCATAAGTTCGGATCCCAATGATCTTTCGTCACTGACACCAGGTCACTTTCTAACTTTAGAACCCTTGACAGCACCGCCGGACCCAGACTTGTCTCATTTGAAAATCTCTAGACTCTCTCGTTGGCAGTTGATTCAAGCTATGCATCAAAGTTTTTGGGTTCGATGGCATAATGAGTATTTACACCAATTGTATCAACGTGGTCGGTAGTACAAGTCCAAGAGACTCGACGGCGTTGACATTGGTACTTTAGTGCTCATCAAAGAAGAGGTGTTCCTCCTTAAATTGGAAACTCGCCAGAATTGTAGAGCTTCATCCTGGAAGCGATGGAGTACCTCGTGTAGCCACCGTAAAAACTTCACGAGGGAATTTGAAAAGACCAATGGTCAAATTATGCCCATTGCCGTCTCAATAATAAATATTAATTATTTTAGTGTTCTTTATTATAGTTTCGTAAGCATTATTATATTTATTTAGTTCTACATACATACAAGACTCGGTCAAAGTTAAATTTTCGTGTTAAGTTTTAAAAAAAAATAGCCCAAAGCTATTTTGGTGGGCAGAATGTTTCGTATTAGTTAAAACTCAAACTATAGTGGATTTAAATTGTGCAGTGCGCTTGCGCCTCTTAAAATAAAACGCGTGCGAAAGTGGTTTTGTGACGTTTATCGAGGACTCTTCTTTCGACCTAGTAACGGGACGGTTGTGCGTGACAAGCTATGCCCAATCAAGTATAGTGCTTGCAACAGTGCATTCAACTGACTCCCCCGGGGGCATTCCAGCAACATTGAAGAGGACCACACACCAAGGACAATATTGGTGAGTGAATTTATGCCTGTTTGTTTGTTTTTTACATGCATACAACTTTCGCATTTAAAGCTCGCGTTTTGTTCTACTTCGCCATACAGTCCACAAAACCTAATAAGACGCGCCAGCACATTTATCTAAGTTAATTAATTTACAACCGTCATAACCTATAACTTGTTCATTGACCGACTGAAGTGTAGAGATGAGTCGCTCTTTCAATAATATTTTTCAATCCAGGTACACGAGTCACTTTAAAGCGCGTTCGTTTAATGTATTTAACGTGTTCTTTAATCGTTGCTATTTTTCCCACCTCTAATAGAGTTTACCCGACGACTGTATAAAGTTAAGAAATACGTTGTACTACTATTAGTTCTTACAGATTAGGATAATGAGTCATGCTTGACTTTATTTGATTTCAACTATACCGTGTGTAATGTTTCAGAGTGGAAAGTAGGAAGTATTTAAATTACTTTACCATAATTAAGAAGGCTGGTACTTAAGAAGCATTTAGTATTAGGAGATTCAGAAAATAATACTCTTTGAGTAGATATCATCACCGTTCTTGTAGATGAAACTGGCAAGCAGCAAACTGCAAATAAGTGATTTGCAATGTTTTTTCCCCTGTGTTCTGCTTGCAAAGTTTACACACGGTATATGCACACAGGCTATTAAGAAAGAAAGATAGCAGTGTAGTTTAGATTTGAATTGTAGAAAGTTTGTAGAATAATAATTAAAGGTAATTGAATTTTTTGGTTAGTTATTTGCAAGCACTGATCAGGTTTCAACAAAATATTGCTCCACTTCTTTAATTAATGGATATTGTAAATTTGTTAATGCAGCAACTAGTTGAAAAACAGAATCAGCATGCAGCAGTAAAGATTCTGGCACCAAAGTTAAAATTTTGTAAATCTTTATTCGTCAAATAGCACGTTCAATATGTATTCTGGCTCGAGCAATACACTCAGTTTGTCGAACCTGCCGATTGGTAAACTGAGGTGTATTCAAAAATGGAGGTATATTAATTTGTACACCGGTGGATAAAATATCTTTCATAAGAAATCCTTTATCAGCTAGCACTAAGTCACCTGGGTCCAAGTGTTGCAGAATTCCACAATCAACAACTATCCTTTTATCGGATGTTGAACCATTATATAATCTAGACACATATGTAATTACTCCATTTGGAGCCACTCCTATCAACCCCTTCCATGTATTTCGGTGCTTGTAGGAGCTATATGTAACTTTTTGTTTCGACATACTGTTGCGTGATACTGTCCTGTATAATTCCGTACAATCTAAAATTATACGGTAATTTGTGAAAGTGATAAAACAGTTTGGTAAACAAAGTTTGTTTTGATTCCTTGGTGGAATGTTTTTCATTAAATGTTTAAACAAAATTTCATGTAGTACAAGAATCCAAGTAGTGACTACATTGTGTCACATCAAATTGCACAGCTAAATCGTCGTGAGGAAAGTTTTGACGTAGCTTCATAAGTGTCATCAATAACTGATCTTCCCTGGACATTTTTTGCACTTTCCAGCTATAATAGTTGTAATTGATTAACTTAAATAATGTGCTGGCGCGTCTTATTAATTATAGTGGACTGTATTGCAAAGGTATAACAAAACGCGAGTTTTAAATGCGAAAAATGTATGCATGTAAAAACAAACAAAAGGCATAAATTCACTCACCAATATTGTACTTGATGTGTGGTTCTCTTCAATGTTGCTGCAATGCCCCCAGGGGAGTCAGTTGAATGCACTGTTACAAGCACTATACTTTATTGTTTGCATAGCTTGTTCCACACAACCGTCCCAGTACTAGGTCGAAAGAAGAGTCTTCGATAAACGTAACAAAACCACTTTCGTACGCGTTTTACTATAAGAGGCGCAAGCGCACTGCAGAACTTTATTCCACTATAGTTTGAGTTTTAATTAATACGAAACATTCTGCCCACCAAAATAGATTTGGGCTATTTTTTTTTAAACTTAACACGAAAATTTTAACTTTGACCGAGTTTTGTTTGTATGTAGAACTAAATGAATATAATAATGCTTACAAAACTATAATAAAGAACACTAAAATAATTAATATTTATTATTGAGACGGAATGGGCATAGTTTGACCATTGGTCTTTTGAAATTGCTTCGTGAAGTTTTTACGGTGGCTACACGAGGTACCCCATCGCTTCCAGGATGAAGCTTTATAATTCTGGCGAGTTTCCAATTTAAAAGAAGAACACGAAATGAAGGCAATTTACCCATAACTGGATTGAAAGGAATGAGGCGAAGGCGATAGCAATTATAACACTTAATAATATTCTACGAACTGCGCGAAGAGATGAGATGATCCAAAATCGTTCTTGAAGCAAGTACATCGTTGTGTTTACTCCAAAATTTAAATTTTGTGTGTGCACTTGTTTAATCAACAAATCTGTTATACGATGTTTATTGGGTAATACCGCTGGATGTTTTGCGGAAGCTGGAAGACTGGAATAAATCAATCTCCCGACTACTCTTAAAATGTCATTTGAATCAAGAAATAAGCTTAGACGTTGCAGATGTTTAGGCAAAGGCTCACCTTGACGAACGGCTTCGATTTCAACTTTAAGTGAACTAAAATGGACCACCTTGACAATAACCATAAGAGAAGTGTGAAGCTCCACCGACGATAAAAATAGCGAATTGATGGTACCTTTACTTTAAAGATTCTCAGACAATATGTGACTATGCGTTGAATTTTGTGTAACGACGAAAATTTGTTTGATAAGTCTTCCAGCGAAGTTGATTCTACAGTAACAATCAAAGTAAGGCGTTTCTCCTCAGGAGATGCTTCCAGAGAAGGGACGAACAATTTGGGCAAAGGCCAATTTTCTTCAGACAACGACAAGAATTCAGGACCTGCCCACCATAGCGGATGCGCGGGCAATATGGAAGGAAATAAACCAATGGTAGCACAATCAGATGGGTTGTTTGAAGAACTAATCTAACTCCACTGTTCGGGAGAAATACGTTCTTGGATGTAACTAACACGGTTAGCTACAAACATTTTTAAACGATAGGTAGGTGACTTAATCCAAGTCAAACCGACAGAAGAATCAGTGTAACAACAGATTTTTTCAAAGGTTACATTTGAATAAGTAGTTTTAACAAAATGAATTAATTTAGACAAAAGTACGGTAGCACATAGTTCTAGCTTGGGTATAGAAAGACATTTCAAAGGGGCGACCTTTGATCTAGCCATAACAAAGTGAACAGATATTTTTCCTAACGGAAATACTAAACGAAAGTATGCAATAGCCGAATATCCTTTTTCGGACGCGTCACAAAAACCATGTAGTTGTATGCTACAGGCTTCAACAATAGGGATATAACGAGGAATTTGAATTGAATCAATATATGAAAATTCAGCAACAAATTTTTTCCAAAATATGACAATAGATTCAGGAGGATGATCATCCCAATCCAACCCCAGCACCCAAAATTGTTGAATGAGTTGTTTGAGTAAAAAGGTAACTGGTGTAATAAATCCTAGAGGATCGTATATCCTAGCAATTTGTTACGCTCCCTTTCGGCAGCGTACTTAAAATACATCGCTTTGCATAGCTGGTTGTATAAACGTCGATTTTCATTAATAAATAAATTGAATTATTCGTCTTATAAATTTTGGTTCCTTATGCTATTATCAAGTCGAGATAAGAGACGCTCAGGTGTTATGTTAACAACTATTTTATATTGACAGATTAGCAAAGTTGTAGTTTGTCTTTGGTTCTATTTATTAATTACATTGAAAATACGGTGGCTTGTTTTGCTTTGTGATTGGTGAGTTTTAATGCGGTATTTATGGCTTACGCGGGCCTACTAATTTTTAGTAATTGTTCTTTATTCCTAAAATTGCTTGGTTGTATATTAACGGTAGAGTGTAGTTCTGATTGCATTGAATGAAGGATGCTTTTATAAGCGAACGTGTTTACTCAACTACACGTGCTGTTACCGATTGTGTTTCTTTGTTCCTTAAATTGTTGAGTTTTCTTTTGAAATAACGTGCGTTACGGAACATCTGACGGACTTAGTTAGTGATACACGTGCTTCACTCATTGTGGCTTCGCCATCGTATTACAACGTATTGTACTTAAAATGCAAGAACGGTAACTGCGATTACAAGCAAGTAAATACGATGTACAGCTCGTCTTTTTCTCTTAGTGCAAGATACTTATTTAGTTGTCAACGTATTAATTAGCAAATTAATTTATTTATTATTTATTTTTATTTATTTATTCTAACATTACATTTAGTCTGCTACCTAAAAATTACAGCAAACCTGTTACTCCTAAGAAATCTAACAGAATTATTTGCTACCTTAAATTATATGAGTTAGTTTTATATTATTTGCGTTTGGAAATACTCGTGTGTGTGTGTGTGTTTGTGTCTGTGCGCGCGTGTGGGTGCGTGAGTGTGTGTGTGTTTGTGTGTTTCTGTCTGTGGTAATGTCCTTGGGACTGCTTTCCTTCCCAGCTTCCGACCGTCGGCAGCCGGAAATCAGAAACCGAGAAGTTTGCATTCCTGTACGTGTCCTGGCCGTCGGCAGCCGGAAACCAGGGGGACCACGTACAGTCCCTGGTGTGTATGTGTGCGTGTGTGTGTGTTTGGGTCTGTGCGCGCGTGAGGGTGCGTATGTGTGTTTCTGTCTGTGATGTTGTCCTTGGGACTGCTGTCCTTCCCAGCTTCCGACCGCCGGCAGCCGGAAATCAGAAACCGAGAAGTTCGCATTCCTGTACGTGTCCTGGCCATCGGCAGCCGGAAACCAGGGGAACCACGTACAGTCCCTGGTGTGTATGTGTGCACGTGTGCGTATATATCTGTGTCGTATGCGTGTGCGTGCAGTTACGTGTGCGTGCGTGTTTGTGTGTGTTTTGGTGTGTGTATGTGTGTGTTTTGTCGTGCCAGTCTGCTATAATGGTGTGTGTGCTTATTGTTTTCATGTTTGTGTGTGCGTGTGCTTATGTCTGTGGTGAGGTCCTTGGGACTGTTTCCTTCGCCCGGTTTCCAACCGCCGGTAGCCGGAAATCAGAAACCGAGAAGTACGCGTTCCTGTACGTGTCCTGGCTATCGGCAGCCGAAAACCAGAGAGGCCACGTACAGTCTCTGTTGTGTGTGTGTGTGCGTGTGCTTGTGTGTATTTTGTCGTGCTGATGTGTTGTAATTATGTTGTCAGAATTTTTCCCCTGTAGTAATTTTTAGTTGCGCTACAACATTGGAAATATAAACATTACGTTACTGAAGCTAGGGTTAGATTTCTTAAAGCAATTACAAATTTGGTTAGTATTGTCTCTTGTTTATTTTAGTTAGTTGTATTTTTTATTTTAGATGGTTAGATGGTTAGTATTGAGTCCTTATCCTACTAGTGTTAGTATTCTAATGCTAATAAGTGTTCTGGGGGAAACTTGTGTTTGAGGTACGTTTGCCGTACTTTTGCCGTTTTCACTATTTTCACTTCGTTTTCACTGGTATCACTCCCGGTCGTCAGGATTCACGAGCCTTCTGGTAGATCTTCAGGAGACACGTGCTTCCTGGTATGTCCTTGGGAGAATGCCACTTGTTTGTTGTCGGTTCCCATGTGTGTTGGGTGGATTGTGCTTATGTATTGCACGTTCGATGCGTTACGTCAAACTTCTGTGTTTTGTGTGATCTGTGTTTGTGGTATTTGTGATGTGTGGGGTTTGTATGGTGTTTGTGTGTGTCCTGTCAGAGTCCGTGTGTACCTTTGGTGTAGTATAGTAGTAGTTTGGTGAGTGATTCTGTTTAGGTAAGGAAATATGTTTTCGTCCCAGAGCATGTCCGAGAGGGGTATGTCCCGTAGGATTGTCCTGTCCATTCCTAGGTCCTGTTGCAGTTCGGTGCAGTGGAACACCAGATGTTCCGGTGTCCCCATCTCACCACACGTGCAGTTGTTGTTGTCTTGGAAGTCGAAGCGGTTCCTGTAGGTTGAATAAGGGCCATGCCCCGTGAGAAAATGAATGAGCCCTTGTGAGGGGACCAAGTGGTGACAGTTTAGTCTGTCTCGGATGTTTGGGACTAGTGCGTATACCCTCCTCCCATTTGTGCTCTGGTTCCATCTATCTTGCCACTCGGTTAGTATTGTGTCCTGAATTTCCTTTTTTATCCGAATTTCTGATGTTACTTTTAGGATTTCCCGGACTTTTTCTGGTTCGTTGTTTTTTAACCAGTATGTCGCCGCTCTCTTCCTGATATACAGATCAAGAGGGAGGACTCCTAATATCACATAGAGGGCGTCGTGTGATACGGTCCGGTATGCTCCAGTAAGTCTTATTAGTACCCCCCTTTGGATACTGTTGACTTTTTGTTTGGGTTTTACAAATTAATTCTGTAACATGCTTTCCCATTTTGTTTTTTGAAATGAGGTTACAGACATATCTTCGTGCACTATCTCTCTTAACAATAATGTTGGCCAGTTAAGGTAAAAACGTGTTTGGCAACTAACATGTTACAGTGATTCCAGCTTGCAAATGACGTGATTCTAAATTCTAAATTTTTATTACAATTTTTGCGATTTGTGTTACAAAATATTTCGAAATTATTGTCTCAGGAAATAGAATTAACAAGAATTTATCAATGCCACATGTTTCCATTAGTATGATAATGTCTGTTGCTAACACCAGTAAAGTGCGTCGGTGTGGCTAGTGTGGTGAAGTGCTTCGTTAGTGTAAAGTGTACTAAATTCTATCAACCCCATCACAATCAAGGGTGAAGTACTTCGTTACTGCAGGACTTTCTGTAAGTGAACTCTTTCATACTTGTTATTTACTTTAAATATCTATCCGTTTGTTTTGCAACATTCTTTGTCGTGTTGATACCTTTTACAATAGAAGTGCAGACTATTGGAAAAAAAAGAGAAAACAAAAAAACTAATACTACTAGATTGCTCATGTCAATTGTGTCTTAGCTATTTATCTTTTATTAAAATTTTGTCTGATTTATGTTAAATTGGTGTGTGAGGAAACGTTTCTGCTACTCCCCAATCTTACCTCACTTTGTACTAAAAATTTTTATATTGCTTTTATCGTTACTATATTATAGAGATTTTCCGAACCGCTATTTACATTTTTTTACATTCTTTTACATTCTTTTTTTTTCAGGTTTACTTAACTATTTTTTTTTTAGGTTTGCTTAACTATTTTTTATTGCAGGTATTGTCCCTAATTTCTTACAGCCGCGTACATTATATGTCAGTTTGCTTCCTACAAACCCCCAATCTCCGATTGAGCCCGGTCATTCCGTGATCTCTTGTTGTTACGCACGGCTACAAGAACAACGTAGCATAAATTTGGCGCCCAACGTGGCTGCCCAAGAATTACGTAACAAACTGTCGAAAGTAAAATCCGCTTGGAAAGACGATTTACTAAAGGCTGCATTTCAAATGAAAAATTATCATGTATCGAGTGCCACTGAAGACCAAGCACTTTTATGGTAAACTTAAGATCATTTGCGACTAAACTTGGTTTTACTTGTTGATACTCAGTAGGAATATCTTCTAACAGTAGTGGACTGTTGCTAGCCCATTTGCGTAGTTCGAAGCAGCTAGCACGTAGTAGTTCAATGAGTTGACGTTTTAGTTCATGAGTTGCCTGGAGAGTGGACGACCCAGTCAATACATCATCAACATACAAATTATTTCTTAAAGCATGAGCAGCCAATGGGTAGATATTTTCTTCTAGTTCAGCTAGTTTTAAGAGAGTGCGAAAAGCAAGAAAAGGAGCAGATGAAACTCCATATGTAATTGTGTTCAACTGATAGGTTGAAATTGGTTCTGAAAGATTCCATCGCCATTGTATCAATTGATAAGAACGATCCGTTTCTGATATCAATATTTACCTGTACATTTGTTTTATGTCACAGACAAAAACGAACTTGGGAATACGAAATGCCAAAAGTATTTTTACAATATCATTCTGGAGCTTAGGTCCAGTGAGTAAGGTATCATTTAATGAGATAACATTCGAAGTTCGAGCCGAAGCATCAAAAACAATTCTCAATTTGGGTTTATTATTTTCTAGCTTGAACACGGCATGGTGTGGAATAAAATACGAATTAATGTCAGCTGGAGGCGTTGATAAAAGCGACATGTGACCATATGCTTCGTAATTACGCATGAAATCTACATACAAATTTTGCAAAACTGGATTAGTTTCGAGACGACGCTCTAGTGACAATAGACGTTTAATGGCAATAGATTTCGAGTCCGGAAACTCACGAACATTTTCTCTAAATGGGAGGCTCACGCCGAACCTACCATTGGGTAACCGATTCAACGAGTTATCAAAAGATTGTTGAGCAAGGTCATCTTCCGGGGACGACAAACTCTTCGATGGAATGTTGTCAAGCTCCCAAAAATGTTTAAGATCAATATCCATACAAGGATCGATAGATACAAAGAACGAATGAATAACATTGGTTGAGATGGGATCGACAGTACCAAATATCATGTAACCAAATATGGTGTTGACAGCAACAGGCGAAATTTCTTTGCCATCAATTTTCCCATCGAGCAAAATTCGACTGGTAACATCAGACCCCAATAACATTTGTACTGGGGAAGGATGTCTCCAGTTTTCATCTGCGAGTTTTATGTTTTCCAAATCAGACCAATACGATTGAATATAATTGTTTGGAAGATTACCGCAAATAGACGGCAAAACCATTAAGTTTATTTTCAAATTGCTGTCCGTGGGGACTGAATCATATTCCTGAATGGGACGAATTGTTCCAGATATCACACCTAACGTTTGGTGTGAAGTCTGGCCCAAACCAGAAATAGAAATCACTTAAGGACTAGACGATATACCAATAGACTTACGACAAGACTCCGTGATAAATGAAATTTGACTCCCAGTGTCTACTAGAGCACGAATAATTTGAGATTGATTTCTCTTGTCGAGAATTTCCAAACAAACTGTGGGTAGCAGAGCTAGACAAGTTGTCGCCTCAGATCCAACTGTTGTAGTACAAGTAGCATTATTAGACGAACTGGTTTGCAAATTTTCTTCACGAGTTGGAGTTGAAGAAGGTGGTGACGTAGCAATCAACTGCACAAAATGTAACAATGTATGATGATTTTTATTGCAATTTTTGAACGAAACTTTTGACGGACAAGACGACATGTTATGATTTGGTCGAAGACAGTTCAAACATAACCGAAGATGTTTGGATTGCTCATGACGCTTGTTTGGAGACAATTTAAGAAATTGCTCGCACAAATACAATACATGACTTCCCTTGGAAAGAATGCAGAAGAACGAATTGTTCTTAGGAGAAGTGTTAGTCTCAGCTAAGAATGTCCAAGGCTTCAAGTCAGAATTCGAACGAGTGAGACCTTGTTTATTAATAGTACCATTAGGCACTTTCGTCTGTTTGCTTGAGACAAGATTCTCCAAGACTACACATTGTTTTGACAAAAAGTCTTTGACGCAATTAAATGTAGGCACATCAGTAGAATTGAAATGCAATTCGAATCGTTTACGAGTTTCCTCATCGAGTTTACACTGTAACATATAAATTTTCTGTAAATTTGTTCATTGACTTTAGCGCGGTGCATCTGTTATTTTAGTCGTTATTTAACAACATTTATATAATTCATTCAGTCATTATTGCATATTTAATAACCAATAAACTCCCAAAGTACTCTTTAATTCTAATTACAATTAAAATCTACTACATACTACATATTCCTTACTGATAACATTTATATATACAAACTTGTTAACGTGTTCCTACTTCTTAAAGTATCTAAGATTTCAAATTGTTCCGACGATTGGCGATCGTTTGTCACTTTTCGTTTCTTAGTTGAACTGGAAAGTCGCTTGGTGTTGAAAACACTCAACATGTGCAGGAAAATCAAGTTTTCCTGGCGAAGACGTCATAAAAGACGGACAGCATGTTAAAAGTTGTCTAAGACAACTAAAGTAGAAATGTAGTGTACAAATCCCTTGGCGAACGGTTTGTATAAATGAGTAAGCATATGAAATTAATTATTTTATTATAGTGCAACTTTGAAAACTTTGAAAACTTTAAAAACTTTGAAAACTTTGAAAACTTTGAAAACTTTGAAAACTTTGAAAACTTTGAAAACTTTGAAAACTTTGAAAACTTTGAAAACTTTGAAAACTTTGAAAACTTTGAAAACTTTGAAAACTTTGAAAACTTTGAAAACTTTGAAAACTTTGAAAACTTGGAAACTTTTAAAACTTTGAAAACTTCCAAAACTTCGATAACTCTGGAAATGTGAATGGTCTTGTAATAATTTTGATGTAATTTCACGTAATTTCGATGCAGTCATAGATCAACGAAAATATTTTATTTGGTTTGATTTAATTAAATTTATGGAACTCGTTTAGAAGGTAAATGAGTAAGCAACTTTGATCCACGCGTGACCGACGTCGCTATGCAGCCGGCGTGTTCTACTGATGCACATGTCATTTGAAGGTTACAGGTCATTGCCGCTATCGGTAAGAAAGTATTAGTTTCTAAAATAATGCTAACGTTACAAAGTCCATTACGTAAATTTTGCATGTAATGATTTCCTTTTGAAGCTTGATTTACTTCAGGTTGCTGTATGCAATTTATTATGACTTGTATAAATAATTTTGTTAATTAATTTTCAAAAGATCATTTTGGAAAGTATAAAGTACAATGAGTACTATAACCTTTTCTAATTAATAGTGTGTTCAACTTAAGATATCATATCTCACCGATTGTACAGGTGTAGACATACTTCGTCACAGTTATCTTGATTATGACAAATTAAAATTCTAATATGTTAATTTATAAGACGCGAGTCCTATGTGATGAAAATTGGAACTTAAAGTAATCTGTCAATTTTGATAATTGCCAAAAGTTAAATAAGAAATATTTAAACATTGTGAGGTCGAGTAGCGCTACAGTGACTACCTAATAAAAAAATAATGTCCATAATTAAATATCTGATTTAAAAATTACTTTCATAAGAATTGAATTTTATTAAGTACTCTTTTTTATTATGATGTTATTTACTTTTCTTAAAAGAGAATACAGAATTATTTTTTTGGACTTCAGTTCATTTTTCAGTAATATTAAATTCTCCAAATTTTGTTCGGTGTTTACAAGGTAAACTTATCCGAAAGAGCATCACGATAGTAGAAACCAATTGAACTTAATTTAAAGATTACAGATTCATACTGATCCGTAATATATAGGGTGTCTATGTTGGTAGAAATTATGTTTCAGAGTCACCCCACTCATCGTTACATCCTTGAAGAAGACGATCAGATGTAAGTATGATATGTGTGACAATCAAACTTTGTATTTAAAGTGGTTTGTAATAATATAGGTTTCCAAATTTTCCTTTAAGCAAATTCATTTAGTCAGTTGCTTTATAAAAAATTTAGGTGGCGTCCTTTATTGTGTTTCGTTCAACTTAAATATATCCACTGACCCAATTTCATGCGACCGTGGGCCAAAAACCCAGTTAGCTAAATGTCTTAAGAGTTACTATAAGCCAATTTCCATCCAAACCTTACCCTGGGCTTGACACAGTTACATAAGAATTCTCGATAGGTAATATTAATCTACTACTATTTTATGGTGAAATAGATTGATAGAAAAATATAGATAATAACATAATAAAAGATCTACAAGAACGAAATCCCAACTTTCAACATCAAATTGTAACAATCCCAAAATCGATAAGTTCTCTGTGAAACAGTCAATTAATCAATCAATGGTGATTAGCCAAAAGACGTTTATTATTATATCTAGAACATAAAGTGTCATATGCTAATTTGTAATTTTTATGACAAAGAGGAATAGACCGCAACAATGTCAATGATTTACCCGACAGGCTTGAAAGAAGGTAGGAATACTTTTCGATGTCCGTTAAATGCGGTTGTTTATCTATCAAAACATCAAACATATCCTCAAAAGTCTTGAAGTTTTTAGGGTCATTATCAAAACGAGGTAGAGTAATTTTGGTAATTTTACTCTAGGTGTAAAAATATTGTCTTGTCGAATTGTGTGACTCGCAGGCGGAGTTTTCACTTCAGCAGAAAATATTTCTTGTTCTATCTAAAGAATGGAATAATATTCGTCATCTACGTTTCGACACAAATTCTCTAAAGCCGGTTGCAATTCCGATTCTGTGTTTACGAATACAGTAACATACTTTTCAGATAGATTCAACCATTCGACATTTCAACTTAAATAATTTATGGACAGAATCATTGTATTGTGCCTTTTCAGAAAGTTCAAAAATTTCATGAATCCTAGCAGCATAGAGCTTTAATAAAGTTACAGACGTATTTGTGTCAGATATTTTGTATGAAAATATCAAACGACAATTATTTCAATTAACAACGACCGACAATAATCTTATTGTAAATTCAATCACCGAAAATGATCCAATAAAGTCAATACTGTAATGTAAAATTTGTAATGTAAAATGCGAAATGAGTAGTTAGATACCTAAAACTTTCTATTGTATTATAGAAAGCTTATTTTAAAGAAAATGACAACCTTTAACAAGAAGGTTTATAGAATACCCCAAGGGTTTAGTCATTCAAACAAGAAATATAGCTAAAATATTTAGTGGTTATAAACCCGTAAGAATGCAGGTATGTATACGATAAAACAGGAATGTTATTTCCAGCTGTACATAAGCCAAAGGGAGTGACAGGTATACGAAATTTTACAATAGAACAACTTTGAAGCCAACATTTGCAACAGGTTTTCTATACGAACGATTTAACTATATCTGTAAAATGATTAATAATGCTCTCTAACTAAATTATTGCTAAATCGTAATATCTATAATCAAATAATGATCTCTAATTAATAGACTTGTGTATCAAATTTTTTATATATAAGTAAATACAAATTTGATGCGAATATTGCTAATCGAAGTTTTACATACATACAAGCTATAACGAAAGGAATTAATTTATTAACCATGGACAGTTCTATCACGCGAAGAAGGACCAAAAATGTAATTAATTAACTTAAATAATGTGCTGGCGCGTCTTATTAATTATAGTGAACTGTATTGCAAAGATATAACAAAACGCGAGCTTTAATTGCGAAAAATGTATGCATGTAAAAACAAACAGAAGGCATAAATTCACTCACCAATATTGTCCTTGGTGTGTGGTCCTCTTCAATGTTGCTGCAATGCCCCCGGGGGAGTCAGTTGAATGCACTGTTACAAGCACTATACTTTATTGTTTGCATAGCTTGTTCCGCACAACCGTCCCGCACTGAGAAAAGGATTTTGTTGCTTTAACTGAAAATTAGTTGATTCAATTAGAATTTTGGTTTGTATATAAACAATGATCTATATGCATTAAATAGAACATAATAAAATGTTGGAAAACCGATTTTGAAGCAAACAAACCTAAATTTGCACCACAATAATTATGGCATTTACTCAAATCGCTATTAATGTAACTTGAATGTTAGGTATCGTTACTTCAATTGCTTGTAGGTTTGATTTGAATTATTTAATACTTTTATCAAATAAACTGTTATGTTAAATCAACACGTTAAATATCCCACTTACATATAAAAATCATTGAAGCAAATACTTGAAAGGGTTTGTAGCATTAAAACAAACTATTCAAATTTTTCAACTAACCAAAAAGCGTCATTAGTTTAACTAACCCATATGTTGAGCACAGTTAATAATTATTAAGCTAAATGGCTAAAAAGGGTTGAAGTAATAACATTTTTGGTTTAATCAAACTTTTATTGTGTTGAATTGAAACATTTAGCTGTCAAATCAATCATTTCGTTGCGTTGTACATTGTTTAGAAATAGAATTAGTTTAAACATCTAAGGTAGTTTGATTCAATATCCAGCTTGATCGATTCCGGCTTAATGAAGTTATTTTAACCATTTTTTTTTTAATACAACTTGGCGATCAACAAATGAGTTTGTTCATCCCTAACAGATTTTAAAAAAATATTGAATTAAAATAACTTTATTCAGTCACATTATCAAGTTGGATATTGAATCAAATCTCACCTTGAATGTTACATTAACCCTAGTTCATCCTGCATAATCTTCAGTTTAGCTTCCAGTTCAATTTTATAAAACTGACACTGATTATTGAAAGTTTGTTTATTCCTTGAGGTTGCCATTGATCTTTGAAGTTAGACGATCGCTTATATAGTTGAATGCTAAAAACAACGGCATTTAGTTATGGGCAATAAGACTAATTTATAGAAATGTACGTACGTGTTTTTAGACGAAAAGATTTTGTTTAAACATAGTACAGCATACTAAATTTACCTTCCATGTATTTTTACAGTTAGTTGAAATACTTTTATAGAAACTAACACAATAAACAATGCGAAGTAACGCTTGACGCCATGTTGACGTGTCGCAGTCGAACGTTAGCAGTATATTAAAGATATAATGTGCGCGCGCGGTACATTCAATACGCAACATCGGAGACGTACTAAATATTGTGCGTTCAACAAATAACCCGACGTTTGATTTGGCAATCGTAGTTTATTTAAATCAACAAGCTAGAGTAGGTTTGTTTCAATGTTAAATTTGTTACAAAACGTGTTCATTTGACACTTTTTTCAGCATTCATTTAACTAAAATGGATTTTTTTTCAACATTAATGTAGTATTGGACTAAAATATGAAATTTGTTGACAATATTAGTTTGTATTAAACACGACTGATGTTCAATGAAATTCACTTTTGCATTTTTTTATTAACCAACTGTTATAATGCATTCAAACAAACAAATTTAAGTCGACTTTATTTTTGATGTTAGTTTAACCATCTACAAGCGGTTCAGTGAATATAGTTTCGTTTAGAACGACTAAAAAATGCTTGATCAAATGCTTTACTCATCAAAACAACAGAATTGGTTGTATCAACCAAATCACTTTTCTCAGTGCGGTACTAGGTCGAAAGAAGAGTCTTCGATAAACGTAACAAAACCACTTTCGTACGCGTTTTACTATAAGAGGTGCAAGCGCACTGCAGAACTTTATTCCACTATAGTTTGAGTTTTAATCAATACGAAACAATAGTAATTAATTTTTATGTTCTTTATTAACTCAATAACCGCATTAAATATTTCTGCAGAAGGAAGGCTAGAATATAACAAACATAATCTGTTATTATTACCAATAGAATTAAATGAGAAATGGGATCTCAAAGACGTGATATTGCTAACAGCGTCTTCCAAATCTTTCTTTAAGAAATAATTTGTAGTTTCCACAACCACAGGTGATATAAATGGCAATGAAACTATCTCCATCTCTACCTCCTTTGAGGTCGACGGTAGAGATTTACAGTTGGTTTCTTCCTTGTTACTAAAAGTAGATTACACATAACCTAGTATACACAACCCTAATACATCTTACGTCAACTGTACACTTTCCAAGTGCTTAAAAAATGTCCGTTTATTCTTATCGGGACTGCTAAATTAAAATTTGTTTGTTTTGTTGGGTTCAAACAGAATAGGTCCATTTTCTTTTTATCCATTTTCAGAATGACAACTGCTACATATGCACCTGGTCCAGGTTGAACTTCATGTCTAAAAAACAAATTAATAGTTACTATAATGCACGCTTTTGTACATATAGATGCATTGATTTACAAAGCTTCCATTCACGAAATACTGACCGTAAGAACTTAATCCATCGACTTCTTAATTTTGATTTTTGGGAAATCAAAAAAACTTGCATGGATCTTTTACGTTGTAATGTTTACAGACCGTTGCCTACCACATAACCATTTTTCCCGCAAAATCTTCGTTGGTCGGATAACTGAGAAATTACAAATGTGAGGTTACTAGACATTGTTTGATGTATCTACACTATCGCCGCTTATTTGTATGGGCAAATAATAATATAAAACACGTTACATACTAAATACTTACGTAATTATTTTTAAAACAAAAAATTATAAAAGAAATTGAGCAAATTATGTAGTTTACCGTGCTTAAATTCAGTTGTTTAGATTCACTAAAATAGACCGTTGACAAAGTTACGTCACCACTAATGGAGAGAATTGTAACATATTTTTTTGTCGTGATTTATAAATACGTAAATTCTTTGATTTACTAGAGTAATGTACCAATTATTTAATTCGGTAATTAGTTTTTTAATATTAATCATAAGATAGTCATTGACAATATAATTCAATTAGGGGTAAAATATTATTTAAAATTACGATAGATTTTTTTATGATCGTATAGCAGGTAGGGATTGTTTACGTTTAGGGTTAAGTATGTTACGCAGTCCAGCTTGGCGTACGGATGAATCCAGGATGTTATGAGAACTTTGATCTTAATAATAATTAGGAAGTTAAGTTGTGTAAAATTAGTGTCGGGTTAAGAGTTACCTTGTTGCTTATTGTATGAAGTACATATTAATGTGAAGAATACGCAAATAAATAAATGTCAAGTACGTTTTGTTTTGTGTACCCGGATTTAATAGAAAAGAGTCTACATCATTTGGCGCCAACGGGAGCAGAAAACTTCTTACATTCATATTCGCACAACGGTAATTCAAAGACGCTTATCAGTGTTTGCAGCCAAATAGCACGACGTAGTGTGGGATGCAAAACCATGACAAATTCATATTATTCAGTATTAAACCCTTTTCCCATTGATTATGGCCACAAAACAAACACTCAAGTTTATTCTCTCACAACCATTCGATTTTACATAATTTGAGCTAAAGGCATAAAAACAAGTCATCATATGTTTGAGTGTGGTTCATGTATAAAGAGTGATTTCTTCTTCACTAGTGCATTTGTAATCTTAAGCTCCTCTGTTTTCTCTAAAAACCATGTCGTGGTTTATAAATCCTTCCATTCTATGAAATACCTTTAAAGACATTTATTTAAATGGCTGCTACGTTGATAATGATCTAGATATTGTTAAAGTTTTAAGTATACGTTAAGGTAAATTATTATCTACATAATTACGAAGAAAAGTATTTGATATTAATATGAATTAATATGAAATTGACCCATATCCAAAACGCCTAGTACTTGGGTACAGTGAATTAATGAGAAAAGGTTGTACTAGGAAATACAACATTATTATCTTACCGTGTCTTCTTCTTTGCCTGGCTAACTCCACGAAATTGTGAAATTTACGAAAATGAAAAAGAAACATATATGCATTTAAAATCATTTTGCTTTCATACAAAAAATCTCTTACATTTATAAAACAGTTTACATTTTAAGCTCATACAGATAATTGTTTTTAAAAGTTACTCATTTACTAAAATAATCATTACCTAATCTTTGTTAAAAATAAGGGGATAAACCTAGGAGTTATAAAAATTCAGATATCCCCTAGGTACAGAATCCTCTTTACTCTATGTGCGGATGGTTTGCCAATTCTTTATTACCTTATTCGTGAGTGTGATTGGCAAATAACGCTTCACGGATAATTTATTAGAGGTCAAAACGCTCCAAACTCTGACCTCAAAATTTGCTGCAAACTATCCCCTTCACAAATAATAAAAATGAAAACTTATTCTAATGTAAATTATTAATATTCAAATACTTTTATCAGTTAGATACAAAGAAATCTAAAATTTATACTTGCGGTTCTTATGGTCAAATAACGTTTATCAAAATCTCCATTATTATTAACGGCATTAAACACTTTTCATTTCCATTTCAAAACTCTATCTAAATATCAGTTTGCAAAGTGCATTTTCCATTTTTAATCAATTAACTTCAGAGAAACTCATATCGAAGAAGGTTCAATTTTCTTAGTATTTTATAAAGAATTATGCTTCAGCATATACTTGCGTTTGAGAACTTCTATGTTCCTGTGGATTGACAATGAAATAGATTTCACTGCTACTCGAAACGTATAAGTTGCATGTATTAAATAGAATTCACTCTCTAAGTCGAATACTGAAATTGAAAACTGACATACTGGTCGACTTAAGAAGGAATGAATAACTCGCTCTAATTCAGTTCCGGTTTATATACAAAATAATCTTTATACGCCATCTTTCATGTTCGAAGAAATGATCTTTACTCAAAACTTTCATGTTTAATCGTTTACCGCAAATAATTGGTTATTTTATTATTTTTCTTACCATTTCTTAGTGTATACAAGCGATTTATGACTTTATCAAATTCTCTCGAACTCGCAGTCAGGCAAATAACTATTTCATTTTTAAAAAGAACAAATATTTTTAAAATCTACACACGGAAATCTATCTTTGCCTTACAAATGCGTTACACTGACACTATTTTATGCAATAAGACCTGTTCTAACGAATATTTTGTACACGGAAAATTTATTGCCTAAGTAATTTATGCTTTGATAATGCGATAGGGTTTGCATTAGTTTGCATTCTAACAGGAAACGAATGCATTTTTGAAAGAAGATAACATAAATCTAAGTTATTTCTAGTATTTTCAAATACGTTTTAAGGTATCTTTAACCAGAATAAATGTTTTAAATTCTACAGATATATAAATATGGCTTGTAAATGCAATTTACAGCCTAAGTTTAGAAAGAAACAGTATTCATATCACTACTTACATATTAAAATAATCTTTACCAAATCCTTGTTAATTATTAACCTTAAAATACTTTATTTGTAAGTCACAAATTGTTTTTAAAATCTTCATGGATAATTTGAATATTCTTGTATTGTTACCCTGTATCAATGTAGTTGATCAAGATCAACGACGTTGAGCAGAAATTTTTGTAAGGATCAAAACGCCTCGAGCTCTGACCTCAAAATTTCTGAAATCGAACTATCCATTTACAAATATATTTTTATACGATTTATCCTAGGTTGCTCTAACTAATAATACACAAATGTCCTTTAAGATTTAAAACGAATTTATACTTGCTCTTTGAATTGTTAAATTCCTGCTGATATTTTTATCTTTCTGACTACCTGTCTTTGGCTATTTAACAAATCGTTTCCATTGAAATTAATTGCATCGAAACTTTTCTGGTTCCAAATTTTAGATTTACTTTTTTAATCAATCTCCATACGTTGGAATATCTCGCATCAGTTTTGGAAAGTACCTTTTACAGATTAAAGTAGCATGTGACCTTGCACCAAGATTATTTACATTAATCATCGTTGTACTTTGCATTAAAACTCGTAATTAGGTTGAAACGGTCAGTGAATGTTTGTACTTTCATGGATACAACAAGAAGATAATTGGGCTACCTTTGTATGGAATTGCGTGAAGGAAATTAAAGCATTAACCCCTGCAAATTCGTGGTGGCACTCTTCAGGTTCATTGAATCTCGCCAATCTATGAAATCTATTGAAATCTATATGGTGGGAAGGCCCCGAATGGCCCTACCAATTTTCCAAAGTTGTACGTGATGAACATTGGAATTATGACGAAGAAGAGATAGGCAGCGAGAAACGAAAACTTGTAATTTTCTCAGTGTCAACAGAGGTTTATTTATGGTTTTAGCGCTATTTTTCAAAATATCGACCAATTGTAAGAATGATTGGGTGGATTTGTCGTTTTATAGTAACTGTTCCAATATGAAAAAGTCGTTCATTTGCTATTTTCCGTGACTACATATTGAATATTTGCATTTGCAGGCGACGGCTCCTGTCAAGTCATAGACCCATGACCACCCTACAATCTCATTAGAACTCAACTCAGTTATTTTCGTATTGGAAAGTGATAAGTTTGTTCAATTTTTAGGAATAGTTTTTAAATGTACAGTCATCGTTTGCAGCTTTAGCCATTTTAAGACCAAGATATGATAGATGTCACGCTTGGTTTTTAATTAATTATTGAAGACGATAGTCTTCCTTTGCTTAACGATCATAATGCAAGGATCTTGATTGAATCATTAGTACGAGTACGCAACCAACCATATTTCTAACTAATTTACCAATAGGCAACCAAACAAGTAGTATGCACGAATAGAACACCCCGTAACTTATTAATCTATTATTATAGACTCGTCCACCATCTTTCGAATACAAATAAGCCGTCCAAATGTTAAAAATTAACAAATCTCAGTTTAAAAGGAGCTCCACATGCTATAGGAATTCATTTCTTTTTGTTCGCTATTTAAGAAATCCACCAAACTCCTCGGAAGGAACTAAAAAATAGTGAAAGACAAAAGTCACCAACTTGCTCGTGCACAGGAGTTTTCCTTCAGATTATCTCGTTGCGAATTTCATTTAATGGAATAAAATGAAGTAAACTTTTACAACAACACTGGAACGAATCCCGTCATAACAAACTTGGACAGATTCACTGTCGATACCATCACTGCCACAGAACCATCCCTACTGCACGTAACGCCAAGCACACCAGGATTGAAAACATTCCGCCACAGATTGCTTTAAGTGCTATCAATAAAGGAAGTCACCTGTACAACAGCGTTTATCACTAGTATGTGATCTAATATGCCTTTTTAAATTGAGCATTCGAGATGCTTTGTAATCACACACCGTACATGCATATGGTTTATCTCCAGTGTGGGCACTCATATGTACTTTTAGCTGGTACTTACAAGATGTTCTGTAATCACAAATCATACAAGGAAATATTTTATCGCCAGTATGTCGACTGATATGTACCTTTAGTCTGTGCTTATAAGATGTTTTGAAATCACAAATCATACATGAAAATAGTTTATCACCTGTATGTGTTGTCACATGTTTTATTAAACTGTCCATTCGAGATGCTTTGTAATCACAAACCGTACATGCATATGGTTTTTCTCCAGTATGGGTACTCATATGTACTTTTAGCTGGTACTTACGAGATGTTCTGTAATCACAAATCATGCAAGAAAATGGTTTATCGCCACTATGTTGACTGATATGTACTTTTAGCTTGTCCCTATAAGATGTTTTGAAATCACATATCATACATGAAAATGGTTTATCACCTGTATGTGTCGTCACATGTTTTATTAAACTGTCCATTCGAGATGATTTGTAATTACAAACAGTACATGTATATGGTTTATCTCCAGTATGGGTACTCATATGTACTTTTAGCTGGTACTTACGAGATGTTCTGTAATCACAAATCATACAAGAAAATGGTTTATCGCCAGTATGTTGACTGATATGTACTTTTAGCTTGTCCTTATAACATGTTTTGAAATCACAAATCATACATGAAAATGGTTTGTCACCTGTATGCGTTGTCACATGTTTTATTAAACTGTCCATTCGAGATGCATTGTAATTACAAACATTACATGCAAATGATTTAACACCGGTATGTGTTCTCATATGTATCTTTAGACTACCCATTCGAGATGTTTTGAAATTACAAACCATACATACATACGGTTTATCACCGGTATGTGTTCTCATATGTATTTTTAGACTACCCAGTTCAGACGCTTTGTAATTACAAACCATACATGAAAATGGTTTATCGCCGGTGTGTGTTCTCATATGCCTTTCTAGATTTGTAATTTGAGACGTTTTGTAATTACAAACCATACATACAAATGGTTTATCACCAGTATGTGTTCTCATATGTCTTGATAGACTACCTACTTGAGATGCTTTGTAATTACAAACCATACATGAATATGGTTTATCACCGGTATGTGTTCTCATATGTATTTTTAGACTACCCCTGTGATGTGTTTTAAAATTACAAACCATACATAAAAATGGTTTACCACCGGTATGTGTTATCATATGTATTTTTAGATTATCCATTCGAGATGTTTTGAAATTGCAAACCATACATGCAAATGGTTTATCATCAGTATGTGTTCCCAAATGCTTTTTCAATTTGGCCATTTCGGATGTTCTGAAATTACAAACCATACATACATATGGTTTATCGCCGATGTGTTCTCATATGTCTTGTTAGACTAACCACTTAAGATGCTTTGTAATTACAAACCATACATGAAAATGATTTTTCACCTATATGTGTTCTTATATGTATTTTAAACTACCCACTCGAGATGTTTTGAAATTGCAAATCATACACGAAAATGATTTATAATCGGTATGGGTTCTCATTTGTCTTTTCAAGGTTCCCATTTCAGATATTTTGAAGTCACAATCCATACATGATAATGGCTTATCACAAATATGCTTTCGCATATGCCGCATTAGTCCGCCTTTAATTAAGGTCTTATAGTTACATGTATTACAGCATCGTAGCCTAGTTTTTAAATGTATGTGTCCAGTGATATTTTTTGTTGCTGTTTGGAATTGCATTTAAGTATCGTTCTTGTACTTTCACTAGCATTTCCGTTGTATGTTCCTTGTAGGTCCCGCAAGTATTAGCGACTTCACATATGCTGGTTGTTGGTACACATTGTATGAAGTCGAACAGTAAGAGTGATTACTTTTCTTCGGTTAATTTGGTCAAAGTATCCTTCTTTGATATTAATATCTTCATATGATTTCTCGTACGACGGAGAAACATTTACTTTAATACTACAATCCATTTTTGTTGTTCATCGTTATACACAAGTATATTTTGATTCTGTGGGTCTCGATTGGGTTTCGTATTTAATTCTTGAACTTCGGTGATGGCTGTTTTACTATTTGCCTGTAACTCAATTATTCATACAAGATAGTTGTTTTTTTTTTGTTAATATTTACACAATTCCTTGAAGAAATGGAGTGGAATTCAACTTGTGTCATTAATTATAAGGTTTTGATTGGCAGCCTGATAACATACTCAACAACATAGTGTCTTAGCGATGGGTCAATACTTTAAGCAATACACTTTTGTGGCAGGAGCTAAGAAGTGAGAGACATATATATGAAGCACGCGTCTCCAGAATTATCTTTTTTAGGTTGTTTCAAGGTCATGTTAGACATGTTGTTTAATCTAACATTTAAAAAATGCTCATATCCTATAAAAAAACTGCTGCTTGTTTTGTTCAGAAAATGAAATTCAAAGAGATCAAGTTTATAATTGTAATCGGTTTTACTTTGGAAATGATTTCTTTAGCAACTATTAAATAAATTACGATTAGACAAAATAGATTGGTTCTCTTCGCATTAAACCCACATTCAGAAAATAATTTCCTAGTCCAGTTAATTAATGTAAACTTCAATAGCATATCATCCTCCAAGTTATTTATTACAGAAACTTTAAACATGAATTATCTATTCTTTAACCATATCTGCATTCTTCAATAAACCAAATTGTTACACCTTTATATGAAACATTCAAGCAATATCAGCAATGGATGTATACAGAGGTCAAAATCCCATACACATTTATACTTAATCTATACTTTGACATCCAGTATTTTAATTAAATCAGTTTGTACAATGAAGGAAATATTTGCACCGAATCCTATCCAGTGAAATACTTGTTTCTCAAGAATATAAATCACGCACCTGCATACAGAGGTAATACTGCAAAATGAGAACATTCTAGCGGATTCAAAACTAAGGCGGCTCCGTGGCGTACTTGGTGTGTGTGTGACTACTACGCCCAAGGTGCCGGGTTCGAATCCCGACACGGTCCGCTTGATGTTGGGCGAGCAATTTTCACAAAAATGCACCCTCGTTCGGATGAGAGTTAAAATGGAAGTCCCGTGTGTGTGAGTATTGTCGCGCACGTTAAAGATCCCTACCTTGCTTGGAACAGCAAGGGTTTGGCAAAATTCAAAATTTTCCAGGTTAAAAAAAAACTCGCTTCCTGGCCAATGAGTATCTTCGAGTAGAGCATTGGAAAAATCACATGTATGGATTCAAAATTACCATATTTTGAGTTATGATAAACAAGTTATGTATATGTGACTAATTACATGTTGACGTTTATTTAAAATTTCTTTATGAGTCAAAAGTGATTATTTTTATAATCGTTTAAGTAGAACATTTTTGCCTACCACATAAGCGCACATTTTACATATTAATATGATAAACTCTGCTATATATTGGGTTGCTGATGTTTATAATATAGGTAAACGAAGATGGCTGATACAGTTGTTTATTGAGAAAATACATCGAGATTATACAAGCTACAATTTATGGATCTACGTCATATAGGAATACGTGCCAAGCGCATTCTTTATTATACAAAGTCGAGATAAGCTCAGAGTAGGTAGCTCAATACAGCATCCGTCTTCCCTAAATAAAAGAATGATTGTTTTCACACTATACAATTAATATTACTCAAAAACTTAATAAAATGTTGCTTACAAATTTAATCAATCATTTGCGCGAACAACTCTCTTACATCGTTTAGTCATTGTTATGGATCGTTTGTTCGATGAGTCAGACTCTATTTGGGGTTCATTAAGTACTTCCCTAACAACTTCTACATTACTACTACATCCTTTAAGATTTACTATATTTATTTCTTCCCTGACAGAACAAGAAATGGATTTACGATTTGATTCAAATGCAAAGGTATATAAGACTTAAGCTTCTCCATTGATTGTTCAGCCGTTTCAAAAGAACTTACTTCCTTAACAGTTTTAATAATGGATAGGAATGTCGCTTCTAAATAACGCCACTATCTTCACATTTAACCAAGTACGTCTTTGCCCCAAGAACCTCATCGATGTTACCTTTAACCCAAGTTTTCTTGTTCGGGTGCCTATAATCGCGTGCATAAACTTCTTCTCCTTCTTCAAAGAAAACAACTTTGCTTTTATATTCTGTTGCCCGTGTTCTTCCTTCTTTGCCTATTAGTAAATCTAGCAATGTATTAACTTGCCTCTTAAACATTAATTTAAGATTAAAATTCTCTTCCACCTAACCTGGCCAACCATTTCGTATTCAATTAAACACTCTACCTAATATAGTAGCAATCCTGTTGGCTGCTCGTAACTGCAAAAAATCAATTGGCAATTGTGCCTCTATAAAATAAAAATAATCTGTGGACGAGCCCATAGTCCATTCCAAATAAGAATATAGTAGATGACCTTGTACGCAAGGTGGATTTACACAGCAAGTTAATTATAATTTCTATATATACATACAGAATAATTATTAATTCCATATTTGAGTGATTATAAATCGTGACTAGCCTAAATTAATTTCCATAACCCGTTTTTATTGCAAATTTGACAATGGCGCATTATATATATTTTAAATACAAAATATTAAAATTAAGCTGTGTAAATCAGCATCAAATCAGAGGCTAAACTTTTCCTATACCTTTCATCGCTTTATTCTTAGTTGGAATGGACTATAGTGCTAAGTCGTCCGGCACCTTAAAGGTAATCTAGACATGCTATCCGCACACGCATTGTTGCTACCGTTTACAAGTTCGATTTTGTAACTAAATTCACTAAGAAACATAGCCCACCTCTGTAAGCGTCCAGCCGTCAAAGCAGGCAAAATTTTTGTTTCTCCAAATAGGGAAATTAGAGGCTTATGATCACCCGCTAATACGAATTTACGTCCTACTAAATATTAATAAAGCTTTTGGACACTCCAGTATATGAATAAAGCTTCTTTCTGTATAACAGAATATCTTTGTTCAGCTTTAGTTAAAGCTCTAGATATAAGCAAATGGATCTTTCCGATCTATCAGGGAAAACTTGTAACAAAACTGCACCCAACCCTCCATCAGTAGCATCAGTGTGCAACTTACCTTCTAGTAGAGGATTATAGCGACACAATATCATGTTTGAGGTTAACAAGTTTTTAATCTCTGCGTTCTGACATTCAGAGTTCCATTCGAAATTATTATTTATTTGTAACAATTTGTACGTGGGCTGTAAAACTGCCGTCAACTGCGGGCAAAATTTAAAATAGAAATTTACCATTCCTACATAAGCTCTAATAGACGTGATATCGCCTTGGCTTTGTTCCTATCCATACTAAAGCTTTGTTCATTTATAATACGCCCTACGTAATTAATTTCCTTTAAAAAAAAAGAACATTTACCCAAGTTTAAACGAAAATCTGCTTCTTCCAAACGTCTGAAAATATTATCTTGATTTTCTACCCATTTAAGCCCTTGCAACACCTTTTCCACATATTTCTGAAAAATGGTACATGCTGGTTTAGTGCAATAAGGCAACCTGTTTAAAGCATAAATACCACAATGTGTACTCGATAACAATAATTTACGAGTATCATCACTTAATAACAAATGATTGTACACATTCATAAAATCTAACTTTGAATACCTGACACCACTCGGAGGGCTACAAATAATTCCTCAACTCTTGATAAGGGATGTTGAACTTCCTCCAAATGCTTGTTGACAGTTATTTTATAATCGGCAAACAGCCTAATTTTTCCATTTGTTTTGATTATAGGCACCAGCGGTGTACCCCACAAACTATATTCGACTTTTGTTAATCTCCCTGAGACTCCAATCGCTCTAATTCTTCATCAACTGCTTTCTTAAAGGCAAGACGTACCGGTCGGGGCTTATAAAAAACAGGTTCATCATTAGACTTTAATTTTAATTCAATCTTTTTATACTTATAAGAACCAATATCTGGTTTAAATAAACTTTTATGCTTATCTAATAAATTTTGCAAGTCAGTTTCAATCACAACATTGTTAATTTCAGCAACATTAAAATTTTTAAATAGATTAATTAAATCTCTTCCTAACAATGGTCGTGAATCATTATTAACTACTAAAAACGTACATGAATGTAATACCTTATCGTAGATTACAGGGACTGTTATTTTCCAAGCTGGCAGGATTATTCTATCATCGTATGTCTTTAATTGCACATTAGTAGAATTTAATTTTCATTCTGGAAACTTACTTTTATGCAATTTATCTGGTAAAATACTAACACTAGCACCTGAATCAATTTCCATAGAAATAGGAACTTTATTAATAATAACTTCGGCAATAAACGATTTCCTACTAACCTCACTAAAGCGGACAACTGCGCCACCTCCACAAAATTATTAGCTTTATACATAGAAATTTGAGCTAAATGCCCTATCTATTTACAGACCTTACAACGAAACTTCTTGTAATTACAATTTGCATAATTGTGATTAGTGCCACCACAATGACCACATGTAGCTTGTTCTTGCTTCTTCATTTCCGTTCATTTACATTTCCAATGCTCCACCCGAAGGTACTACATTGGCCAGGAGGCGAGTTTGTTGTTGCCTGGAAATTTTAGAATTTTGCCGAACCCTTGTCGTTCCAGGCAAGGTAGGGATCTTTAACGTGCGTGACAACACTCACACACGGGACCTCCATTTAACCTCTCATCCGAACGAGGGCGTAATTTTTGTGAAAAATGCTCACCTGCCATTTTTCAAGCAATCGGCAGTGTCGGGATTTGAACCCGGGACCTTGGGATCCGTAGTCTTACGCTTACTACATTGATCCACGGCGACGCGCTTCTTCGTTTCCACTTGAGAATTTGTAGGTTTTCTGTTGACGTTTTTATTGATATGGTGTACTTCAATTTTTTCCCTATATACTGCTTCTTTTTTTTGAGCCATTATTAATAATTGCTGCAACAATTTTATTTCTTCTTCTTCACATAATTCATCCAACTCCGGTCCCGATTTTAAACCCGTGATAAACCCATGTCCCTCAATTTGGGTGTAATTATAATATTGTGGAATGAACCTCTGCTGCTTCTCACTTAATTTTTAAATCCACCAAAACCTTTTAGAACCCACACAGACGCTTACCTGTTAACGCTGGATCTAAAACTCTCGCTCACTGCTTCTATGCTGCAGCCTAATAGAAATTTACACCCTACAATCACACAGTCAAAATAACACAACTTACAAAATACATCACTCTCTATTTACATGAAATACATATTACAATTTCAAAACATCTTTCCTTATGTACATTCGTATTATTGGGAATGTCCACAATTTCATTTTAAAAAGTCTACACTACGACAACCTTTTTCAAACAAATATTTTATTGAAGTAAGAAGGCGTTCTTCATACCTTACGTTAAACCCTTTGTGTTATCATGAGCTCATAGTTAAACTCGTAAAATGTGAGTGCAAATTTACCGCACTACAAGAAATTAATAAATAAGCCTCCACTACTTCTTTACAACATAGCCGGTTATCTGTAAATTGAATATTTTTGACTACCTAAATAAATTTCATTTTTATCTTAAGTCCCATAAATTTTCAGTTCATTAAATATATCACATACGAAACACTCAATAGCACGATAAAAATTTAAAAACCATAGAAAATATCCACCACACAATGTTTTTAAACAATGACACACCTGAAAACTATTCTGCAAACGTAACCGCTAACCAGCCCTTGAAGATGCTACCGTCCTGATTCTGATTCCCATTGCTATTTATAGTTACTACGCGACCCTTACTACTCAATATACCCCTAAACAACCCCTTGTCACAACATTATATATAGTGAATAAGATGAAATAATAACTTAAACTTTTATGCAAAGCCCAAATGATCATTTCAAATCGAGCTAGTAATTGAAAGATGGAAAATATAAGAACTTCGACAGGACTTGAACCTGTATCCTGGTTTTGCCAGAACCACGCGTTTACCAATTACGCCACCGGCAAAACCAGGATACAGGTTCAAGTCCTAACCAAGACTTTATATTTTCCATCTTTCAATTACTAGCTCGATATGAAATGATCATTAGGCTTTGAATAAAAGTCTAAGTTATTATTTCATCATACTCACTGTAATACAATAGTATTTATCAACTTACCTTGTGTAATTAACTGCCTAAAATATATATATATATATATATATATATATATATATATATATATATATATATATCAAGAAAATAAAATTATAATTTTATATATATATATATATATATATATATATATATATATATATATATATATATATATATATTGAAGCTGGCTACTACTACCGCGTTTCTCTAATTTAAAACAAGTAATAACAAGAGTCTTTATTACTCATTGTTCACATGTCTAATTAACAGTATATGTCTTATTTATAGATGTTTTCAGTCCAATTAACAATGAAGCACTATCACACTAATAAATTTACAAGCACTAATATCTTCTTAAACTAACTCCTTTACCATAGGTCCATTAATAACACTAACACAACTATTATTTATTACACTTCTATCTATTTATGTATACTACAAGCTGCATGTACATTAGACACGTGCACATCATATAACATTTATGTTTACTGTTGGACTTCCAAAAGCTCAACTATATAACTTTACACGTAATAATTTATGTTCGATATTCTGATATAGACTAACTTCTTACATTCATAAGCGGTCTTATATATACCCTGAATTAAAAAGGATGACATCCTCCAGTAATTACTACAAGCTTTCCGGTCCACAGAGAATAAACAGTGCTTGCGGCGTTTTGTGTGTTTGATGGGTTGCCTAATAGTACTTCGCAACACCGCCCCCTCTTTAAAACCGATACGTCTCGTAACTGTAAATACATTTTGACGCCAATTCGATGACTGATGACGGTATCGGCAGCTATCTCCTCTGGTGCATCCACCACGTCGTTGAAAGCAACAGTCAACACTATTTGCTTGGTCTTGGTAGGCAACGGGTTGATAACAACAAACAAGGACCTGGACGTTGGTTCCATGGAAAACTACTTTTAGCATATTTCGGACTATCCTCCAATCTAAGCAATCCAGTCCACAGCCTAGGTTGGGCACCGCTAGTCTCGTTACTTTATTTTTCATCATCTGAGCCTTAAAATTTAGCAAAGCCTCCCATAGATGTCCATAACTAGGTCTCTGCCATGAGGAATTTTTGGTGACCAGATAGTAAACATAACGGTTTTTATCCTGAGGAACCAAAGCTTTTCCTACAGTTGGCTACTGTTGTACTAATTCATCCATACATCCAAACTTTTTCTTGAAAACAACAGCTATTCCCCTTGTCATTTCCAAATCTTGACCTACGCAATGTGCAAGGGAATACTCTTCTGGTGCTCTAAACAGATCTTGCTGTTTTTCAACAACAACGCCAAATCTTGCCTTAGCGGAAGCACCATACGCCGCCATAAAACTCTCAAAATCTACATTTGACTCATGATTAATAACTTGTCAAACACCATTCTCATTATTCGATCCTTCCTGGTTGTTGCCAGCGTAGGATGTTAAACGGTTTACCACGGGGAGATCTTCTGATCCAGTACACTACATCATTAATTCTTTTTAACACTTCGTATGGGCCTTCCCATTGTCTTTGCAGTTTTGGCAACAATCCACGTTTTCTTTGTAGATTGTACAACCACACTAAATCTCCAGGTTGGTAACCCCCTTCTTGTGCTCTCGTGTCATATTGTGATTTCATTCGGTCGCTTGCTGCCTGGATATTCTTTCGGACGTTTTCGTGAATGCTATTTGATATTTCACAAAGCTTACTAACGTAATCTTCACCTGCAATCTCTTCCCCAGGTTTAAATCCAAACTGAAGATCACATGGTAGCCGCAATTCACATCCTAACATCACGCAAGCGGGAAAGTATCCTGTGGTATCATGTACCGAAGATCGGTACGCCAGTAGGAACAAATGTAAATATTGATTCCAGTCTTGTTGATGTTCAGAGACAACTTTGGCTAGGTACTTTCCTAACGTCCTGTTCATTCTTTCAACCATTCCATCGGATTGGGGATGAAGTGGCGTGGTTCTAGTCTTCTTGATTCCAAGATGCTTGCAGACGTTTTGAAACAATGCTGATTCGAAGTTCCGACCTTGATGGGAGTGTAATTCCAACGGAACTCCAAAGCGACAAAATAACTACCTCACTAGTACATCTGCAACCGTCTCGGCTTCTTGATTAAGTATAGCATATGCCTCCGGCCATTTGGTAAAATAATCCATTGCAACCAAGATATATTTATTTCCTTTCTCTGATTCAGGAAACGGAACAGCTATATCAATGGCTACCCTCTCAAAAGGATTCCCCACGTTATACTGTCTTATTGGGGTTTTCCGTTTTGTGACCAGGCCATTTGCAGAGGCACACAATTCACATTTCCGGCACCATTCCTTCACATCTTCTTTGCAGTTCACCCAATAGAATATTTCTCTCACTCTTCCGAGAGTTCTTTTCACGCCAGTGCTCTCCGGAAATACCATCGTGCATATGCTGCAACACTTCCGGCACTCTGCTTTTCGGCACTATCACTTGGAGTCCCTCAGCACCATCTTCACATTCCAGGCGTCGTTTCAAAATTCTATTTTCAATCACCAAGGAGTCCCACTGTGCCCAGTATGCCTTCAGGCTCCTACTTGAAATACTAATTTCTTCCCAAGCTGGTCGTTGTCCTTATTTTTCCACTCAATAATATGTCCCAATTCGGCATCATTCTCCTGGTCTTCTCGTATTCTTTCGGGTTGCCAAGTATCATCGGTCACCGTCATTCTATAGATGACATTTATTTTCTTTTTCATCTTGCATCAATGATTGCAGTCTATCGGACAAGGTCTCCTTGATAGAGCGTCTACATTCCGATGGTTAGTTCCTACACGATGTTCTGTATCAAAGTCATATTCCTGCAGCCGCTCTATACACCTTACAACTTGCCCTTCAGGATTCCGAAACTGCAATAACCATTTTAGTGCAGCATGGTCTGTTCTCAACAGGAATTTACGGCCGTATAAGTACTTATAAAAGTGCTCTACGGATTTGACGACGGCCAGCAGCTCCCTTCTTGTCACACAATAGTTCCTTTCTGGCCGTAACACGACCTTACTGAAATACCCAATAACTTTTTTGTCCGTCCTGCACTTGAGAAAGAACGCCTCCTATAGCTGTGTTACTGGTATCGGTATCCAACACAAATTTTTCCTCCATCCCTGGATAACTCAATTCTGCTGTAACTAGTAGCCGTTTCAGTTGTTCAAATGCACTGTGGCAGTCGTCATCTCAATCATATTCTTGTCCATCTTTAGTTAATTTCGTTAACGGTTTGGCAATGTTCGCAAACCCAAGTATAAAACGTCGGTAATATGTGCACAATCCTACAAAACTGTGTAGTTGGTGTATATCTGCTGGTGTAGGCCATTCTTGTACCGTTTTTATTTTGTCAGGGTCAGCTCTTATTCTGGTCTCCGAAACGACATGTCCTAGCTATTTCACCTCTTTTCCAAATAGGTAACACTTCTTGGAGCTCAATGTAAGGTTTGCCCCCCATAATCTTTGGAATATCTCCTCTAGGTTCTTAAGGTGTTGTTCAAAAGACCGGCCTAACACTATTACGTCGTCTAGGTACACCAGACAAATCTTCCAAGACAATCCACGCAGTATTGACTTCATCAATCGTTCAAAAGTAGCAGGGGCATTGCGTAATCCAAATGGCATGACCTTGAACTGCCATATTCCAGTTCCAATTGTAAACGCAGTCTTTTTTTATCGTTTGGCTCCAAGCCAACCTGCCAGTATCAGCTTTTCAAGTCGAAGGTCAAAAACCAATTAGATCCGGGTAGAGTATCCGGATAGAGATCAATTCTGGGCAAAGGATAGCTGTCTTTCTGTGTCATATTGTTTAACCGCCGGTAGTCTACACAAAACCTTGTCGACCCATCCTTTTTCTTGACAAGCACTACCGAGGATGACCATGGACTATTCGAGAGTTCAATCACTCCTTGTTCTTCCATGTCGGTGATAATTTGCTCGGCTTCCTTACGTTTTGCCAAAGGAAGCGGCCTGGGGTGTTGTCTTATCGGTTGCGCATCTCCAGTATTGATCTTATGTTGCACAACATTCGTCCTCTCTTTCTCACTATCATCCAGTGCAAACACACCTCGATATCGTCCGACCAGTTCTTATACCTTGCTCAGTTGGTCGCCGTTTAATCCTTGACACGATGGTAACAACATATCCAGCAACTTCTGTGAGGAACCGTTGGCTGGTTTATCTTTCGTGTCGTCCACGCAACGTTTAATATGGCATACTGAAATGCAACTTCCCACAATCATGTCTTTCTTCAGGGTCACCGTATGGGGATTAATGTTTAGCACCCTTACTGGTATCATACTTCGAAACTTTACCAGCGTTCTTTCAATCAGTAATCCCTCCTGACCCATTCCCGA
This sequence comes from Platerodrilus igneus, assembly GCA_036346225.1. NCBI lineage: Eukaryota > Metazoa > Arthropoda > Insecta > Coleoptera > Lycidae > Platerodrilus > Platerodrilus igneus. The sequence continues at coordinate 3,360,975 of JARFIW010001117.1, read as the reverse complement.
TTCAGTTGCTTCCATCAAGCATATACTTGTCCTTCCCGGAGCGTACCATCCGGGCGTCCCATTACTATCATTTTTGCCTTCTCGGGTATTTTCATATCAGAAATCATCCGCACTTGCATCGTCTGGTTACTCGTACCTTGAAATGGAATCTCATCATCATCTATCCGTAGCACATTTTCTTTCATGTTCACTTGAAACCCATATTCTCTCATGAGATCTATTCCCAAGATCACTTCTTCTGTGATTTCAGCTACGAACACTCGATGATTAATTAGTTTGTTTCCAATTCCCAACGGTATGGCAGTCTTTCCGTGAGCACAAATATTTTCACCACTTGCCGTTCGAAGACATACCGATACAGGTAGCACTTTCCCATGACCAACCAAATCTGGTCTTACAATAGTCCTTGTCGCTCCTGTATCTACGAGTAATCGGACAACCCTACCATCGATATAAATGCTGTCCAGACTCCCCATCGACGATGCAGAACGGATAATAATCTCTGGGGCACTACGCTGTGCTGTCGACGTTCGCCCCCTTACGTCGACTTGCTCTAGTTTTCCTACTGCTCAACCGGTTGTTTTCTTTTAGGTTGAGTACTGCGTCTCTGTATATGACCAACTTTACCGCAGTTCCAGCATCACAGACCCCATCTCCGCGGTCGTTGTCTTTCAGGCGTCGCCGTGGATCAATGTAGTAAGCGTAAGACTACGGATCCCAAGGTCCTTCTATGCTGTTCTGCGATTGTCCAGGTTCCTCTAAGGCAGACCAAACTTTGTAACTCATTCTGTGTGATGTCTGTTTAGCTGCTTGAAATTCAAGCGCATGAGCCAGTGCGTCGTCTAACATTTTTGGCCGTGCTAATCTTAGCGCTTGCTATATATCGCTGTCTTTAACGCCATCCACAAATGTTTGAACAGCCAGTTGTTCGAGGAAACTATCTGGTGCCGTTGGATATGCCAATCTAACTAATCTGGCAATGTCAGCTTCGAATTCTTGCAGGCTTTTATTTGTCTTTTGCGAGCGGTTCTTAACTTGTGCATGGTAGACCTGTTGAAGGGGAGCGTCTCCATATCTCATCTCAAGCTTCGATATTAAGAAGCCGTAATCATTCTGCTGGTGATCGGGAATCGTTTGCAAGATGTTAAAAGCTTCCCTCCGTAGGGCCACTATTAGGAGATAGCCTTCTCTTTGTTGCACCAATCGTTGGCTATTGCAGCAGCTTCAAATTGTTTCAAATATGTGGGCCAAGGTGTTTTACCACCGAATGTGGGTGGTTTCACTTTAAATTTTGTCGGTATTGGCTCGCTTTCTCCCATGCTTCTTATTTCTGGAATGTTCTGATTTACAACTTCGTTTGGTAATTCAAGTGGCCGCATTGTTAGTGAAATCACTTGTTCTTGCAGCCTCATCACATCTTCTTCTATTTTTATCAATTTACTGTCCAACTTTTGCTCAACTGTTTTTACCTGTTCAGTGAAATCTTCTTTCAATGTAAAGTAGCTTTCCATTCATCTTTGTTCTAATGTTGCTGTCTTTTCATTCAACTCTTCCTCTAATTTCGCAGCATTTCCACTTAACTTTTCTTCTATTTTTCCAGCATTTTCACTAAAGTTTACTTCCATTTTCGCAGCAATTTCGCTCAACTTTTCCTCTATTTTCTCAGCATTTTCACTAAGTTTCACTTCCCTTTTAGCCGACCTCTCCTCGATACCAGATTTAAAATCCTTAAGGAAATTCATTAAAGTTTCTGCGTCCATCTTACTTGGATTTCTAGTAACAAGCATATACAAACTAATTAAATGTCTTTAGACTTAATTAATTACACCACACCTGACGACACCAGTGAAGCGGGCTACTACTACCGCGTTTCGCTAATTTAAAACAAGTAATAACAAGAGCCTTTATTACTCACTGTTCACAAGTCTAATTAACAGTATATGCTTTATTTATGGATGTTTTCAGTCCAATTAACAATTAAGCACTATCACACTAATGAATTTACAAGCACTAATATCTTCTTAAACTAACTCATTTACCATAGGTCCATTAATAACACTAACACAACTATTATTTATTACACTTCTATATATTTATGTATACTACAAACTGCATGTACATTAAACACATGCACATCATATAACATTTATGTTTACTGTTGGACTTCCAAAAGCTCAACTATATAACTTTACACGTAATAATTTATGTTCGACATTCTGATTTAGACTAACTTCTTACATTCATAAGCGGTGTTATATATACTCTGAATTAAAAAGGATGACTCATTTTTCAGTAATTACTGGAAGCTTCCAGGTCGATGGAGAACAAACAGTGCTTGCGGCGTTTTGTGTGTTTGATGGGTTGTCTAATAGTAGCTCGCATCAAAATATATTAGATAGTTAATTAAACAAGGTTAATTGATAAATACTATAGTATTACAGTGAATAAGATGAAATAATAACTTAGACTTTTATGTAAAGCCCAAATGATCACTTCAAATCGAGCTAGTAATTGAAAGATGGAAAATATAAGGTCTTGGACAGGACTTGAACCTGTATCCTGGTTTTGCCAGAACCATGCGTTTACCAATTACGCCACCGAGACCGATGACGACAATTAGGAAATTTACAAATTTAAATCGTGTACACAACTATACATAAACCTACCTTTCAATTACGTTTGGCATTTTTGTCAAGTTTTTGACTTACGTCAGTTATAGACAGGAAGCTACGCTAAAAATTACGGCTATATGCCAAGTATTAAATATATAAATACTTTAGGTGGTTAATTACACAAGATAAGTTGATAAATACTATAGTATTACAGTACTTCATTGGAAAACGGATACAGATAGTGAAAATGAGATGTCTTGTACTCCATTGGATATACTGCGGAAGTCGCAAAATTGTAAGTTTGAACACACTACCGGAAAAGAAAAATCTTTCTTGTTTAATTTTCAATATAATTCATTCATAAAAATAAAAATCTGTAAAAATTTTATCGTAACTTATATGATAGTTGTGGAGAAAGTATATAGAATTCTACTCGGATCTATAATGGCTATCATTCACTCGCCACGGCTCGTGTCATAAAACCCGTGAATAATAGCAATCATTATATGCTCGACGAATAATATACTATTATTTGCATCATTAACATAATGGTACGTTTAAGAATTTAAATACAGCATAAGATCTAAATCGTATAAAGAAACCGTTGAACCATATAGTCTCTAAAATGAAAAGTGACAAAACTTATGTAGTACACATAATGACTAATTAACCCTATTCTCTGTAATACAATCAGTAAAGTATAGAAGTATACGAAACTATTTAATCAATGTAATGAACATAAAGCATGACAACGTTGCAGTGACTCAGGTTAGAAACTTCGCTCAAAATTGTAATAGATATCGCAATTTACGAGGTTGCAGCACTTGATAAACAAGTATTTTGACTGAAAGGAGCGTCAACATAGATCTTTCCCCTCCCCGTATCTAGGTTCGGTTCTAAGATAATGTAGTCGCCGAAATGCAATACCGTTGTTTATCTATGTATGTACTATTTAATCACTGCTACTACTTATAATAAATCTAATTAGTAAATGACCTGACATTTCTAAAATTTCTGATTGGTAGAATTGTTTGTAGCCGTTCTGTTTAGAATTTTTCTGAGAATTACTACAATATACTTTGATCTGACATACTAACAATTAAAACTATTATAAACCAATTAAAATCTTTTCTAAAATATTCTTTCACTTAATTAAACATTAAATTAAGATTTTATATAAAAACTAGTCTAAACTAGAAACCGACTCACCTATTTCACCTTTTCTGTGATAAACGTAAATGTTAAAATTAACCCTTATATGTCAACGACTAGATGAAACCAGTGCCAGCTATGTATATTTGTAGGATATTGTTCCAATTTGAATAAGTCATCCCCTCTTTCACTTGGTATTGTCCATGACTGCATATCGAATATTTCCATGTGCTCTTGAATGAATCATTGGTACGAGTACACAACCAACCATATTTCTAACTAATTTACCAATACGTAAACAACCAAGTAGCATGCACGAATAGAACACCCCTTAACTAATAGTGGACTCGTCCACCATCCCTCGAATACAAATAAGCCGTCGGAATGCTAAAAATGTACAAATCTCAGTTTAGAAGGAGCTCTAAAAGCTATAGGAAATCACTTCTTTTTGTTCTCTATTTATGAGCGCCACCAAACTCCTAGGAGGGAACCTAAAAATAGTGTAAGACAAAAGACACCAATTTGCTCGTTCACTAGGAGTTTTCCTTCAGATTATTTCGTTGTGAACATCAAATCTAATAAGATAAAATGAAGTAAAATTTTACAACACTATGGAACGGATTCCGCCATAAACAACTTGGTCAGATTCACTGTCGACACCTTCACTGCCACAGAACCGCCCCCTAGAGCACGTATCGCCAAGCACGCCAGGATTGTATACATTCCGTCACAGATTGCTTTAATTTCAATCAATAAAAGAAGTCACCTGAACAATAGCGTTTATCACTAGTATGTGATCAAATATGCCTTTTTAAACTGACCATTCGAGATGCTTTGTAATCACAAACCGTACATGCATTTGGTTAATCTTCAACATGGGCACTCGTATGTAGTTTTAGCTGGTACTTATGAAATGATCTTCAATCACAAACCATACAAGAAACTGAGTTATCGCCAGTATGTACACTCATATGCACTTCTAGCTTTTGCTTATGAGATGATTTAAAATCAAAACCGTACATGAGAATGGTTTATCGTTAATATGTCAACTGATATGTACTTTTAGTTTGTCCTTACGAGATGTTTCGAAATCACAAATCATACATGAAAATGATTTATCACCTACATGTGTTCTCATATGTCTTATTAGACTGTCCATTCGAGATGCTATGTAATTACAAACATTACATGAAAATGGTTTATCACCGGTATGTTTTCTCATATGCAGTTTTAGACTACCCATTTCAGATGCGTTGTAATTACAAACCATACATGAATATGGTTTATCACCGGTATGTGTTCTCATATGCTTTTCTAGATTTGTCATTTTAGAAGCTTTGTAATTACAGACCATACATAAAAATGATTTATCACCAGTATGTGTTTTCATATGTCTTCTAAGTCTACCTATTTGAGATGCTTTGTAATTACATGCCATACACAAAAATGGTTTATCACCTGTATGTGTTCTCATATGTCTATTTAGATCTCCCTTTCGAGATGCTTTGAAATTACAAACCATACATATAAATGGTTTTTCGCCAGTATGTGTTCTCATATGTATATTTAGATCTACCTTTCGAGATGCTTTGAAATTACAAACCATACAAACGAATGGTTTATCGTCAGTATTCTCATATGTATATTTAGATCATCCTTTCGAGACGTTTTGAAATCACAAATCATACATGAAACTGGTTTATCACCGGTATGTGTTCTCATATGTCTTATTAGACCACCAACTTGAGATGCTTCGTAATTACAAACCGTACATGAAAATGGTTTATGACCGGTATGTGTTCTCATATGTATTTTTAGACTACTCATTTGTGATGTTTTGAAATTACAAACCATACATATAAATGGTTTATCACAGATATGTGTTCTCATATGTCTTATTAGACTGCCCATTTGAGAGGCTTTGTAATTACAAACATTACATGAAAATGGTTTATCGCCGGTATGTGATCCCATATGTATTTTTAAACTACTCATTCGACATGCTTTGAAATCACATATCATACATGAAAATAGTTTATCACCGGTATGTGTTCTCATATGTAGTTTTAAACTAGCCATTTCAGATGCTTTGTAATTACAAACCATACATGAAAATGATTTATCACCGGTATGCTTTCGCATATGTTGAATCAATCTGCCTTTAATTAAGGTTTTATAGTTGCATGTAGCCATTTCGAATGGACCTGCACCTTGCCGAAGTTCTAAATTACTAGAACAGGTGAAATGGCTTGCGTGTTCTAATGAGCTAAAGAGCCAAACTACAGGTCCAACCAAAGTAGTAGGGTCGTTAGTGAGGAACCAGACTAAGACAGGTCCCCGAAAGAGGGCAGCGAGCTCTTTCGGTACTTAGATTGGCAGAGACCATAGGGGTCGGTATGGCAGTCTAAGACACACTACCGCGATGTGGAAGGCAACGGGAAACCACCACATTATCTCCCAAGTACACAGCGTACCTAAATTATAATAAAATGATGGCATTCTCTGGGGTAAAAGATTCCGGAGTTAAAATAGTTCCCATTCGGATCTCCGGGAGGACTACTTCGGAGGATGCGATCGGAAAGTTAAAATAAGAGTCGGGAACATTCTGCGAGTCGGAGCGTGGAATGTTAGAAGTATGAAGCAAGTAGGTAAGCTAGAGAACCTAAAATCGAAATGAATAGGTTATCACTAGACATAGTAGGGATTAGCGAAGTTCGGTGACCAGAGGCGGGGATTTTGGAGTGGAGACTTCAGGGTAATTCATACAGGAGCAGAGGACGGAAATTTGGGTGTGGGGATAGTTATGCGGAAAAGATAGGACACTGTGTGGAAAATTACTTACAAAAGAACGAAAGAGTACTCATGGTTAGATTAGAATCTAAACCGGTAAACACAGTAATAATACAAGTATACATGCCCACCTCTAGCTACAGTGACGAAGAGGTAGAAGCCATCTACAAAGATATCGAAGACATATTAAGATACGTAAAAGGACATGAAAATTTAATAATTACGGGGGATTTTAATGCTGTGGTAGGTGAGTGTAGGGAAGGAGCGGTAGTAGGATTATTTGGTTTAGGCACGAGAAACGACAGGGGAAATAGGCTGGTAGAATTTTGCGACAAGAACAATTTAATCATCACAAACACATTATTTCAACATCATGCTAGAAGACGATATACGTGGAAGATGCCAGGAGATATAGGACGATATCAAATAGATTACATTCTTGTTAGACAACGGTTTAGGAATCAAGTAAAAGACTGTAGAAGCTACCCAGAAGCAGATATAGATACTGACCACAACATCGTAATTATGAAGGCCGCACTTAAATTTAAAAATCTGAAAAGAGGAACGGAAAAGGCACTTGGACTTAGAGAAACTAAAAGACAAAGATATTCAAGTAAGATTCGAAAAAGTCAAATGAATTGCTGAATGATATCGCGAAAATATCTGAAACTAAGGAAGTAGAAACAGAATGGAATAACATTAAATCCAGCCTAGACATGGCGGCCAGAGATATTTTGGGTATACACAAAAGAAAATAAGAAACCATGGATAACAAAGGATATCGTGAATTTAATAGAAGAAAGACGAAAATACAAAATAAATCAGACGAAACAGGAAAACAGAGATACAAAGCCATAAAATGGGAAATTATTCGAAAATGCAGGAAAGCTAAAGAACAATGGATTGATGAAAAGTGCAAAGAAGTACAAACTAAGATGGAAATAGGAAAGACAGACGAAGCATACAAATTAATTAGAATGAATTTTAGGGATATAAAACCGTATAGCAAAAATATAAGGGACGCACAAGGAAACGTCATTATAGAAAACGTAGAGAAAGTGAGTAGATGGCAAGAATATATAGGGAATTTATATGCAGGAGAGGAACTAACTGCATTAGAACAGGAATCAGACATTGAAAATGATGACTTGGGATATCCTATACTTCGAGACGAGTTTGAATTAGCATTAAAGAGTCTGAAAAATGGTAAGGCGCCGGGTACAGATAAGGTGCAAGCAGAAACTCTAAAAGCCGCTGGACAAGCAGTAACAGAACGTCTCTTCCAACTTGTAAGCTTTATGTATGAGACAGGCGAGATACCCAATGGTGTCAAACGTAGCATCATAGTAACTATACCAAAAAAGAAAGGCGCGGATAGATGTGAAAATTTTCGAACAATAAGTTTGACAGCACACGTGAAAAAATATTAACTAGAATTGTGCAAAGACGAATGGAAAAACGAGCTGAAGAAATACTAGGAGAAGACCAATTTGGGTTTAGGCAAAACAGGGGAACACGGGAGGCTATTTTAGCTCTGAGAGTGATAATGGAGAAAACAATAGAAAAAGGGGAAAGCATGTATATAGGGTTTGTAGATCTGGAAAAAGCATTCGACAATGTAAATTGGAAAAAAATGTTTGAAATACTCAAACGGATTGGATTGAGTTATAGGGATAGACGAATAATACATAGCTTATACAAAGAGCAAACAGCAGTAATAGAATTAGAGCAGGAACGTAGAGAAGTAAACATTAGGAAAGGGGTGAGACAGGGATGTGCCCTATCTCCATTGATTTTTAACTTGTACATAGAAGAGGCAATGAATACTGTCAAATGCAGAAAGACATTTGGAATTACTATGCAGGGACAAAAAATTGATATGCTTAGATTTGCAGATGATATAGCGGTTTTAGCATCTAGCAAGGAAGAGTTAGAAGCAGCTCTTAATGAAATGGAAACGGTTCTAACAGAGAGATACGGTATGAAAATTACCAAAACTAAAACTAAAGTTCTAGTTTGCAAAGGTGGGGAAAATAAATCAAAAACAAGAATACAAGTATTTAACACGAACTTACAAGAGGTTAAGGATTTCTGCTACCTAGGAAGCCAAATAACGCAAGATGGGAAAAGCACAAAAGATATAAAACATAGATTAGCACAAGGTCGTGCTACATTTAACAAGAAAAAGCAACTATTGTGCTCAAAGACCACAAACATGGAAACAAGGAAAAGATTGCTTAAAACATATGTGTGGAGCACAGCACTGTACGGCTGTGAAGCCTGGACAGTAGGAGAAGCGGACAAGAAAAAGGTAGAAGCCTTTGAAATGTGGTGTTACAGGCGTATGATGAAGATATCATGGACAGACAAAGTTAAGAACGAAGAGATACTAAAATGGTAGGGGAAGAAAGAAATATGTGGAAAACGGTAAAAATAGGAGAGATAGGATGATAGGCCACATACTACGGCATGAGGGAATAGTGCGGAATATTTTAGAAGCAGAGATAGGAAAAAAGAGAAGAAGAGGCAGACCTAGATTAGACTACTGCACACAGATAGTAAAAGATGTAGGCTGTAGAGGTTTCAGGGAGATGTGTAGGCTAGCCCAGAATAGAAATCAATAGAGGTACGCATCCAACCAATCCCAAGATGGATAAACTAATGACGAAAAGATAACTGTGCGTAAACATGATGATTATTATAAGTAACTACAAGAATTGGTTGGGCAATATTCTCGAATAATGTTAAGTGTGTGAAAGGATTTACTAGAAAACCATTATTTCGGCAAATGTCTAAGTGTTGGGGGATCTTGGTAGCCACAGGTTGCTTAACCTCCTTCACTGAATCTCGGTAAAATAGGGTATAAAATTAGAAAACAATAGAAAAGGAACGAGCTGAATACACATACTCCCTGAAAAGAAAAAAAGAAGAAAACCACCAAAAACGCAAAATCAAAGAAGCTGCCTATATAACCCTACATAAAAATAACTGCGTTGCAAACGAATCCGGGACTCTCAGTAAACAATGGATTCCATTACTAAAAGAAATAACAAATGAAAATCAAATGCCCACAATATCTAGGTAGCATTGCAAGTTTTTCCTGGATTTTCCTTGCAATATTAACATGAAATACAGCCTACATACATGATTTCTATTTATACATAAAATAACTAATTACATAAAAATAAGCATATTAACAATCTTTGTAAAACAGCACTGGTATCTGACAAGTATAAATCCACAATAAGGTTACCTCAAAACCATATACAATCTCCGTTGAACAGTATTGGTATCTGACAAGTGTAAACTCGCCATAGGGTCGCCTCAGATCCATATACAATCTTCATAGAACAACATTGGTATCTGACAAGTGTAAACCCGCCATAGGGTCGCCTCAGATCCATATACAATCTTCATAGAACAACATTGGTATCTGACAAGTGTAAACCCGCCATAGAGTCGCCTCAGATCCATATACAATCTTCATAGAACAACAGTGGTATCTGACAAGTGTAAACCCGCCATAGAGTCGCCTCAGAACCATGTTAAAATCTACCAAAGAGGTAACTTAAATCATAATGAATTTTCCCTCAAAATAAATATAAAAAAACGACTACTTAAGCCTTTCAATAATGCAATCGCACACTTCTTTAATAACCATCCTCTCAATTGTATAAATAGAAACATGTTAAAAATGTTGGCTGAAATGCAGACACAAAACGGTAGCAGTCTTTTGAAATGCTCCAGATGTATGAGGACGATAGCATGGACAGACAAAGATAATAACAAATAAGTTACAGAAATAGTATGGGAACAAGGATATCTGGGGAAAAGAGAAATAGTAGGGCGGAATACGTTCTAAGGCATTTTGGGGAATAGTATGTGATATATTACAAGCAGAGATAGGAAAAAAGAGGTAGATGTAGACCTAGATCAGACAGTTATAGATGCAAACTGTGCATATTTCAGGGAAATCTGTAGGTTAGTTCAGAATAGGGAACAATGATGGTACGCGTCTAACCAGTTCTAGGACTGAAGACCTAATGATGATGAGTTGCATGTATTACAACACCGCAGCCTAGTTTTTAAATCTTCGTGTCCTGTATTACTTTGTTGTTGTTTGGCATTGCATTGGGGTATCCTTGTACTTTCACTGGCATATTCCGACGTATCAGCACCTTTTAATGTATGTTTATTTATTGTAGGTGTCAGAAGTATTAGCAATTACATATATGTTATTTGTAGGCACGGAAGGTATTAAGTTGAACAGTAAGAGTGATTCCTCTTCTTCGGTTAATTTAGTCAGAGTATCAAGTTCCTCCTTGATATCTATATCTTCATATAATTTCTCGTAGGATGGAGATACATTTATCTTTATATTACGTTGCATGTTTGCTGTTAACAGTTATACACAAGTATATTTTAATATTTTAATTCTCTAGGTCTGGGATATATATCGTATTTAATTCTTTCACTTCAATTATACTTGTTTTACAATTTGTTCTATAAATCAAAAAATCTTACAAAGTAATTATATTTTGTTAATATTTATATATTTCGTTGAACAAAAGGAGTGGAATTCACCATGCAATATTAATGTATAAAGTGTTGATCGATAGCCTAATGACATAGAGAACAATATTGCACAGTATAATTATACTCTGAATATAGTGTTCAAGCAACTGAACTAAATATAGAACTAGAAGTTTGCTGCAATACATTTAGACTTACAACATGCCGCCAGTGAGTGTAAATTTTGGAAAATTGCTTTTGAGGAATATTTAGCGGCAACAGGACAGCATGAGGCAGCCGATCGAGTGAAACTCTCAATTTTACGAAGTATAATTGGTAACGATACGGCTAGAATTATGTTCGCTTTTATATTAAAACAGGAGAAAGAAAATAAATATAAAATCGCTATGGAGCTTTTGGATAAACATGTAAATTCATGTGCAAATGAGTATTTTGAAAGATATAACTTTATCGAACGCATTCAAAAGGAAGGTGAAAATTTTAAACACTTCACCACAGACTGCAGACATCTATAGTGCGTTTAACGAACAGATTCAGTAATTAAAATAATAGGATGGGCTTAGTTGCGCAGTACAAACTGAGCATAAGCTTGATTTACAGCGACCGTGTTGATCCATGTTACACGTAATTAATTGTAAATAACCTACACAAATGTAATAAGTATTGAAAAATACTGTTTTTGAAAAAAAAGTACAAGAGCAAAAACTACGAAAGACGAGTGAACAAAAAATAAAGCAAAGACAAACACGAAAAACTAATTGACATTTGTAGGTTAATGTTACAAATTGAAATGTGTGGTTGTTTGAATCCGGCCAACCAATACAAAATCTATATTTAAACTCGGCGCTGATTTATGGGCGGAGCATTTACTGAATCTGTTCGTTAAACGCACTATAGTAAAATCTTGTTACTACAATAATGTAGATCCCAACGAATCTGCACAAGATAAGGCGTTACGAGACAAAGTCGTAATGGATATACGGGATCCCGCTACAAGAAAAGTACTCCACAGGGTTGTCGACTTAAAAACGAGTTAGATAATTTAATTAGAAAAACGCTATAGTCAAGGTTGATAAAATAAACTCATGCGCTAGTGTTAAACGAATGGTAGTTGTTGAAAAAAGCAATGGTAAACTTCGAACATGTTTAGACCCCCCTCTGATTTAAGCAAGCAAATAATTCGTATACCTAACATAAGCACAACTATTGAAGAAATATGTTCAAAGCTAGTAAATAAAAAATATTTTACAGTATTTGATATGTCAGAGGGTTATCATCACATTGTTATTGACAAACATTCCATGTGGAAATTTGTTTTTCCACACCATTTGAATTATATAAATATATCCTGTTACCATATAGGTTGTCGAACTCACAAAACTTATTTCAGGAAGTGATCGAAAACAATTTTGGGAATATTGATAATATAGTAATCTGTCATGATGATATTATAGTGGCCGGTATAAACAAGGAAGAGCATGACAAAACGGTTACAGAAATAATTGATCGTGTTACGAAAACAGGATGTAAATTTAATAAAGATAAATTTCAATATTACCAAAAGGAAGTTAAGTTTATGGGGCAAATTCTTTCTAAAGCAGGTACGGAAATAGATCTCAATAGTATCGAAGCTCTTTATAAATTAAAAACCCAACAAACAAAGCTGAATTGCAAAGAATTATTGGTTCGTTGAACTATATTAAAAAATATATACCAAATGTGACAGAAATTAAGCATGCACCAAGCGAATTATTAAACGCTTGTATAGAATAGCAGTGGTTACCTAAGCACTAAGAGTTTTTTGATAAATTAAAAACGGTAGTTTCTAAACCTCTTGCCTTAATACCATTTGATCTAACTAAAAAGATTATATTGCAATGTGACGCCTCAAAAAATGGAATAGAGTGCTAGATAGGTTTTGGGCCTTTGGGAGCTTCTTTTTAAAAAGACTTTTCGTCCAAAAACTCTTCTATCAAATTGATTTATAAAGAAATTACAAATGATTTCAACAAATTGGTACGTTATGTTCATTATCGTTTAAAAATAAAAAATAATCAAAGTTACTCCCACTAATTAATTTAATTAAAACTAAAATGAGTAGCTTGAATAACCAACAATGTTAAAGTTGTGAAGTTCGAGACTGACTGGCCATTTTGGGCTCCTGAGGGTATTTGTGCTATCCCTGCTCTTACTTCACTTTGTGGGAAATACAGATCTCATGTTTGCTATTTCTTGATACAATACAAAGTATTAGATTTTAATAACCTTAATTCTAACAATGACCCGCACCTGCAGTATCATTTTACGTCTGGAATACAAAGTAACTGATTCCGTTTTCATGTCTGGTTTGTGAACTTTCATAAAACTTTTACTATGTCCTTCAATTATACAATGTAACAATATTTCTTAAGATTTAATAGTTTCATTTAAATATACATATATATTGATTTGAGGGATATGTAACTCCTCCCGACGTAGATGGAAATTAAGGGTTTTACTTAATTTTCAAAACTCGTTATCCCTAAGGGTTCATTTATTATTTCTTTATTTTCCCTTGTTTATTGTTTCTTATAACTAAAATTTGTTTCCTTGTTTCTATATCTAAGATACATTGTGTACAATAAATATACAGTTAATAAAATTATTACAATAATCAATAAAATTGTCCAAGCATTAATATTGTCGTAATGTAATTTTGGCACTTTTAATTCATTTAAGTGGTCTTTATAATTATCCATTAAGTTTACGGTTTGGTTGAGGTAGTCTATGTCTAGATGTTCTAGTTGTATTGGTTTCTTAATGATTTCGTCGTTTTCTGTTTGTGTATTCTTGAACTGTAGTTCGGGTAGATTTGCGAATTTCTTTGTTACTTTTGGGTCTTGGTTGCAATGGGCGGTTGCTATTACTTTTTGTGAAAATACGGCAATCTATTTGTTGTCCGTGACTTTCTGAATTTTCATATTCGTAATTTGTACTGGTTTTGGCTCAAATTCTCATAGTGATTAGAGAATCTTAATAATTGTACTTCACAAGGGCTATCTGTTTAAATAGCTGTTGTCGTTAATGATTGACATAAATATCGACTAGGTGCTACTTCTTTGCACTTTTCATTTGTGAAGCCAACCTAAGTTCATTCAGAAAAAGGAACTTGGTTTTAGGGATAATAACTTGATACTGGCTAGTAACTTTCATGAGGAAAGCAAATAAATGATAATAATTATAAGTGTTAATCTTTACAATGGGGATTTCTATTAAAAACGTAGTTTTATGATTCTTTGCATAACCTTTTACTATGGCTATTGTTTTAAATATAAGTATGTTAGGTTCTGATACTTTAAACGGTAGTTTACTGTTAGTTATAAGTGATCTAATTCGTAATAATTTATTTATGATAAATTGGTAAATTTAAATATATGTGACTCTTAAACCGGCATTTAGGTTATTCCTAAAATAATTCAATACAATCTAATTGTTCCCATTCCTTCTCTTTCATTGTTTTCAGAATATGCTTGGAAAAGTATTGGGTTAGGGAAAGCTTAAAGGAATTTGAATCATACTCGAAGTAAGGATTGAGGTTAGGTAAAAAGTTTCATTTTTTGGTCTTTGCTTATGTAATGATTTCTTATTTTTGTTGTTTGTATTAGATAACTTGCATTCTATAATAGATTTGTAGTGTTTAACAAGTGTTAGTAATTAATGCTTTTCTTCCGGATCAAAATGACTGATTTCTTTTTAGAATTGGTTTCAGACATTTTCAATCAACTACAAAACACTTTATTGATATACAAAGAACAAGCGGAAAGCCATAAGTAAAAAACGGTTATAATTATTTGATTGTCAAATCGTCAAAAAGATCATGTAACATGCGTTATGTGCTTGCGTTATATTACCAACTGTTGAAAAAATTATCTACTCTAAAACTTAGCTAAGCTTGAGTTGATTTTGAATTGTACAAGGGTTACTGATTTGAGCTGGGGTTTAAATTTAGAAGGAGCTTAGTTAAGTTTGAGTTTAACTTATGATTGTACAACCGGCCCTTAATGTACATAATTGCTAGCATGTGGGATTATGTTTGACATTAAACCGAGCTTAGTTATTTAAGCCGCCAAATTCTAAGACTTAACTTTAAGAAAATTTGAAACTTATTGCAAGTTTGGTGCATACAAAATGAACGTGTTAAATCAGCTTAAGGGCGCGATCGGATGTATGGTTGGCTGCCTAAAATCCATCAAAAAAACAGGTTATTCTGTTTGGTAAATAACTTTTGTTGGATTGAAAATATGCAAAATGTAACTTCACTATTAGACTCACAAAACTTTGTACTTTCTAACGAAGGTTTGCTTTTTTTTCTAAAGTGGAGTAATAAGCAAGAAATAGCTGTTAAAAGTAATGTTAAAATTCACTTACTTTATTTTAGTTACTACATCTAACATAATTAATTTGTATATAAAAAAAAGCATTCGTTGGATAGCAGAATACATATATAATCGTTCTGTTAAAAAATTTTACAAAATATTGATCATGATAGTCGTAGTGTACTGAATGGATTTTATTGAATTATTACATTAATTGTACGCCATTTTAATAGAAATTGCTCACGACTTTCTCCGAAGATGGCACTGTTAATGATGTGTAGAATAAGGTTTAAAACCAGAATATTTTAAATTGAATTATTTTGGACTTTGTTTTTGTTGCATTGAAATGAAGTAAACTAATAATATATGGTGAATTACCTTTTGATAAGTGTAATATAATAATGATTGGATTAATTGCAAATATTTATGAAGCCAAAAATTACATAACCTCAACATCCATGGTTGTTTACAAGCAATAAGTAAATTATTACAGCAGTGTTACTTTGTGAAGCTTATACTATGTTATAATAGTTTTTAAAAAAAGAGTAGTGTGCCATATCCCAAAACGTAACTAGATACTCTACAATATTCAATATAAGCAAAATATTGCATCATGATAGCAAGAGTAATGTTTATTAAAATATCTTAGTGGAACCATCGCAGGGAAATGGGATACATTTTGTTACAAATTAGGTTGCGAGTTTGGTACTCGGCAAAATGATTTTCGAATTTAAACGATCTGGGGGAGGACGTTCTCAAAAAACGATAATTTTTCCTACATCATTTTACACTTCACTTTGGGGACGTTCATTGTCTTGTGTATCTTCACCAGGGGTCTGCAATCGTCATTATATTTTCAATTTGAAAAGTGTCAAAATCAGCTTTAAATATATAGGCAACTTATTAGTGTTCCCATTCTTTACCCCCACTTCCGTCATTTTTTGGTCATACATAGTTCACATGTAACGTCAAATAGGTGTGATAATGACATTTTCTCAAATTGTGCTGCCGGCAAAAAATGATTACATACAATAAACTTCAAAACTCCCACTAATTATGAAATATATTTTAGGCTAAATTAACAATAAAAGTGGAAAAGTTTATTTAGGATTAAACAATTTACGAAACTAGACCTAACTTTAGGCATTAGAAATAAACCATAAAAGAATTCCTTTTTGGTTTATTCTGTCAAAAAATAGCTATTTTGTTACATTAAATCGACTCTGTCAAAAACGACTAAAAGTTTATTTTAATAAATATTTCAAACTAATAGAATATTTGGGGTTTTCGGTTTAATATTTTTCATCAAATGCTAATATCGTTGTTTCGTATTGATTAAAACTCAAACTATAGTGTATTTAAATTGTGCAGTGCGCTTGCGCCTCTTAAAATAAAACGCGTGCGAAAGTGGTTTTGTGGCGTTTATCGACGACTCTTCTTTCGACCTAGTGCCGGGACGGTTGTGCGAAACAAGCTATGCAAACAATAAAGTATAGTGCTTGTATCAGTGCATTCAACTGACTCCCCCGGGGGCATTCCAGCAACATTGAAGAGGACCACACACCAAGGACAATATTGGTAAGTGAATTTATGCCTTCTGTTTGTTTTTTACATGCATACAACTTTCGCATTTAAAGCTCGCGTTTTGTTCTACTTTGCATTACAGTCCACGATTAATAAGACGCGCCAGCACATTTATCTAAGTTAATTAATTGACATTTGGTCCTTCTTCGCGTGATAGAACTGTCCATGGTGAATAAATTAATTCATTTCGTTTAGCTTGTATGTATGTAAAACTTCGATTAGCAATATTCGCATCATATTTCTATTTACTTAGATATAAAAAATTCGATAAACTAAAGTCTATTAATTAGAAATCATTATTTGATTATAGATATATTACGATTTAGCAATAGTTTAGTTAGAGAGCATTATTAATCATTTTACAGACATAGTTAAATAGTTCGTATAGAAAACCTGTTGCAAATGTTGGATTCAAAGTTGTTCTATTGTAAAATTTTGTATACCTGTGTAGTAGGTCACTCCTTTTGGCTTATGTACAGCTGCAAACAACATTCCAGTTTTATCGTATACCTACCTGCATGCTTAAGGGTTTATAACCACTAAATATTTTAGCTTATTTCTTGTTTGAATGACTAAACCCTTGGGGCATTCTATAACCTTCTTGTTAACGGTTGTCATTTCGTTTTAAAATAAGTTTCGTTTAAAATACAATAGGAAGCTTTAACTACTCATTTCGCATTTTACATTACAAATCGGGTAATGACTTTATTGGATCATTTTCGGTGATTGAATTTATAATAAGATTATTGTCGGTTGTTGTTAATTGAAATAATTGTCGTTTGTTTCTTCATACAAAATGCCTGACACAAATACTTCTGTAACTTTATTAAAGCTCTACGCTGCTAGGATTCATGAAATCTTTGAACTTTCTGAAAAAGCACAATACAATGATTCAGTACATAAGTTATTTAAATTGAAGTGTCGTATGGTGGAATCTATCTACAAGGATTTTACTGAAAAATATGTTACTGTATTTGTAAACACAGAACCAGAATTGCAACCAGCTTTAGAGAATTTGTGTCGAAACGTAGATGACGAATATTATTCTAATCTTTTGATAGAGCAAGAAATATTTTCTGCTGAAGTGAAAACTCCGTCTGCGAATCACACAATTCGACAAGACGATAATTTTACACCTAGAGTAAAATTACCAAAAATTACTCTACCACGTTTTGATAATGACCCAAAAAACTTTAAGACTTTCAAGGATATGTTTGATGTTTTGATAGATAAACAACCGCATTTAACGGACATCGAAAAGCATTCCTACCTTCTTTCAAGCTTGTCGGGTGAATCATTAACATTGTTGCGGTCTATTCCTCTTTGTCATAAAAATTACAAATTAGCATATGACACTTTATGTTCTAGATATAATAATAAAGGTCTTTTGGCTAATCAGCATTGGGGTTTAATAAAAAACTACCCGCCTATGCATGCGGAAAACGTAAAACAACTTCGAAATTTAATTGACTGTTTCACAGAAAACTTATCGATTTTGGGATCATTACAATTTGATGTTGAAAGTTGGGATTTCGTTCTTGTAGATCTTTTATTATGTAAACTCGATGAGGAAATTCGTAAACGATTCGAATTGCATTTCAATTCTACTGATGTGCCTACATTCAATTGCGTCAAAGACTTTTTGTCAAAACAATGTGTAGCCTTAGAGAATCTTGTCTCAAGCAAACAACCGAAAGTGCTTAAAGGTACTATTAATAAACAAGGTCTCACTTGTTCGAATTCTGACTTGAAGCCTAGGACATTCTTAGCTGAAACTAACACTTCTTCTAAGAACAATTCGTTCTCCTGCATCCTTTGCAAGGGAAATCATGTATTGTATTCGTGCGAGCAATTTCTTAAATTGTCTCCAAACAAGCGTCACGAGCAAGCCAAACATCTTCGGTTATGTTTGAACTGTCTTCGACCAAATCATAACATGTCGTCTTGTCCGTCAAAGGTTTCGTGCAGAACTTGCAATAAAAATCATCATACATTGTTACATTTTGTGCAGTCGATTGCTACGTCACCACCTTATTCAACTCCAACTCGTGAAGAAAATTTGCAAACCAGTTCGTCTAATAATGCTACTTGTACTACAACAGTTGGGTCTGAGGCGACAACTTGTCTAGCTCTGCTACCCACGGTTTGTTTGGAAATTCTCGACAAGAGAAATCAACCTCAAATTATTCGTGCTCTAGTAGACACTGCGACTCAAATTTCATTTATTACGGAATCTTGTCGTAAGTCTATTGGTATATCGTCTCGTCCTTCTTCGATTCCTATTTCTGGTTTGGGCCAAACTTCACACCAAACGTTAGGTGTGATATCTGGAACAATTCGTCCCATTCAGGAATATGATTCAGTCCCCACGGACAACAATTTGAAAATAAACTTAATGGTTTTGCCGTCTATTTGCGGTAATCTTCCAAACAAGTATATTCAATCGTATTGGTCTCATTTGGAAAACATAAAACTCGCAGATGAAAACTGGAGACATCCCTCTCCAGTACAAATGTTATTGGGCTCTGATGTTGCCAGTCGTATTTTGCTCGATGGGAAAATTGATGGCAAAGAAATTTCGCCTGTTGCTGTCAACACCATATTTGGTTACACGATATTTGGTACTGTCGATCCCATTTCAACCAAGGTTATTCATTCGTTCTTTGTATCTATCGATCCTTGTATGGATATTGATCTTAAACATTTTTGGGAGCTTGACGACATTCCATCGAAGAGTTTGTCGTCCCCAGAAGATGACCTTGCTCAACAATCTTTTGATAACTCGTTGCATCGGTTACCCAATGGTAGGTTCGGCGTGAGCCTTCCATTTAGAGAAAATGTTCGTGAGTTTCCGGACTCGAAATCTATTGCCATTAAACGTCTATTGTCACTAGAGCGTCGTCTCGAAACTAATCCAGACTTGCGAAATTTGTATGTAGATTTCATGCGTGACTACGAAGCATCTGGTTACATGTCGCTTTTATCAACGCCTCCAGCTGACAATAATGCGTATTTTATTCCACACCATGCCGTGTTCAAACTAGAAAATAATAAACCTAAATTGAGAATTGTTTTTAATGCTTCGGCTCGAGCTTCGAATGGTATTTCATTGAATGATACCTTACTCACTGGATCTAAGCTCCAGAATGATATTGTAAAAATACTTTTGGCATTTCGTATTCCCAAGTTCGTTTTTGTCTGTGACATAAAACAAATGTACAGGTAAATATTGATATCAGAAACGGATCGTTCTTATCAATTGATACAATGGCGATGGAATCCTTCAGAACCAATTTCAACCTATCAGTTGAACACAATTACATATGGAGTTTCATCCGCTCCTTTTCTCGCCATTCGCACTATCTTAAAACTAGCTGAACTAGGAGAAAATAGCTACCCATTGGCTGCTCATGCTTTGAGAAACAATTTGTATGTTGATGATGTATTGACTGGGTCGTCCACTCTCCAGGCAACTCATGAACTAAAACGTCAACTCATCGAACTACTACGTGCTGGCTGCTTCGAACTACGCAAATGGGCTAGCAACAGTCCACTACTGTTAGAAGATATTCCTACTGAGTATCAACAAGTAAAACCAAGTTTAGTCGCAAATGATCTTAAGTTTACCATAAAAGTGCTTGGTCTTTAGTGGCACTCGATACCTGATAATTTTTCATTTGAAATGCAGTCTTTAGAAAATCGTCTTTCCAAGCGGATTTTACTTTCGACAGTTGCTAGGATTTACGATCCTCTAGGATTTATTACACCAGTTACCTTTTCACTCAAACAACTCATTCAACAATTTTGGGTGCTGGGGTTGGATTGGGATGATCCTCCTCCTGAATCTATTGTCATATTTTGGAAAAATTTTGTTGCTGAATTTTCATATATTGATTCAATTCAAATTCCTCGTTATATCCCTATTGATGAAGCCTGTAGCATACAACTACATGGTTTTTGTGACGCGTCCGAGAAAGGATACTCGGCTATGCACATTTTCGTTTAGTATTTCCGTCAGGAAAAATATCTGTTCACTTTGTTATGGCTAGATCAAAAGTCGCCCCTTTGAAATGTCTTTTTATACCCAAGCTAGAACTATGTGCTACCGTACTTTTGTCTAAATTAGTTCATTTTGTTAAAACTACATATTCAAATGTAACCTTTGAAAAAATCTGTTGTTACACTGATTCTTCTGTGGCTTTGACTTGGATTAAGTCACCTACCTATCGTTTAAAAATGTTTGTAGCTAACCGTGTTAGTTACATCCAAGAACGTATTTCTCCCGAACAGTGGAGTTACATTAGTTCTTCAAACAACTCATCTGATTGTGCTACCAGAGGTTTATTTCCTTCGATATTGCCCGCGCAACCGCTATGGTGGGCAGGTCCTGAATTTTTGTCGTTGTCTGAAGAAAATTGGCCTTTGCCAAAATTGTTCGTCCCTTCTCTGGAAGCATCTTCTGAGGAGAAACGCATTACTTTGATTGTTACTGTAGAATCAACTTGGCTGGAAGACTTATCAAACAAATTTTCGTCGTTACACAAAATTCAACGTATAGTCGCATATTGTCTGAGAATCTTTAATGTTAGAAAAGGTACCATCAATTCGCTATTTTTATCGTCGGTGGAGCTTCACACTGCTCTTATGGTTATTGTCAAGGTGGTCCAATTTAGTTCACTTAAAGTTGAAATCGAAGCCGTTCGTCAAGGCGAGCCTTTGCCTAAACATCTGCAACGTCTAGGCTTATTTCTTGATTTGAATGACATTTTAAGAGTAGGCGGGAGACTGATTCATTCCAATCTTCCAGATTCCGCAAAACATCCAGCGGTATTACCCAATAAACACCGTATAACAGATTTGTTGATTAAACAAGTGCACACACAAAATTTACATTCGGGAGTAAACACAACGATGTACTTGCTTCAAGAACGATTTTCGATTATCTCATCTCTTCGCGCAGTTCGTAGAATACTGTCTAAATGTTATCATTGTTATCGTCTTCGCCCTATTCCTGTCAGTCCAGTTATCGGTGAATTGCCTTAATTTCGTGTTTCTCAAGCCAAGGCCTTTAGTTCCGTCGGTATCGATTTTGCCGGCCCTTTTACGATTAACATGCATCGTGCAAGAGGCACCAAGACTTGCAAGGCATATCTTTGTGTGATTGTTTGTTTCGCCACTAAGGCTCTTCATTTGGAAGTCGTATCAGACTTGTCGACTGATGCCTTTATCGCTTGCCTTCGTCGTTTTATTGCTCGTCGTGGTCGGTGTCAACACATTTTCAGCGACTGCGGCACAAATTTCGTCGGCGCTAGTCGTCAACTTTTAAAGGATTTCCGACACTGTGCAGAATCGTTAGCCATTACGTGGCATTTTAACCCCCCGTCTACCCCTCACTTTGGAGGTATTTGGGAAAGCGCCGTTAAATCGGTGAAAACTCACATTTCGTGTTGTTGGAAACCAAGTGCTCGCGTACGAGGAGTTTCATACTTTAATCACTCAGATTGAAGCATTGTTGAATTCAAGACCCTTGTGCAGCATAAGTTCGGATCCCAATGATCTTTCGTCACTGACACCAGGTCACTTTCTAACTTTAGAACCCTTGACAGCACCTCCGGACCCAGACTTGTCTCATTTGAAAATCTCTAGGCTCTCTCGTTGGCAGTTGATTCAAGCTATGCATCAAAGTTTTTGGGTTCGATGGCACAGTGAGTATTTACACCAATTGTATCAACGTGGTCGATGGTACAAGTCCAAGAGACTCGAGGGCGTTGATATTGGTACTTTGGTGCTCATCAAAGAAGAGGGTGTTCCTCCTTTAAATTGGAAACTTGCCAGAATTATAGAGCTTCATCCTGGAAGCGATGAGGTACCTCGTGTAGCCACTGTAAAAACTTTACGAGGCGATTTGAAAAGACCAATGGTCAAGCTATGCCCATTGCCGTCTCAATAATAAATATTAATTATTTTAGTGTTCTTTATTATAGTTTCGTAAGCATTATTATATTCATTTAGTTCTACATACATACAAGACACGGTCAAAGTAAAAATTTTCGTGTTAAGTTTAAAAAAAAAATAGCCCAAAGCTATTTTGGTGGGCAGAATGTTTCGTATTGATTAAAACTCAAACTATAGTAGATTTAAATTGTGCAGTGCGCTTGCGCCTCTTAAAATAAAACGCGTGCGAAAGTGGTTTTGTGACGTTTATCGACGACTCTTCTTTCGACCTAGTGCCGGGACGGTTGTGCGAAACAAGCTATGCAAACAATAAAGTATAGTGCTTGTAACAGTGCATTCAACTGACTCCCCCGGGGGCATTCCAGCAACATTGAAAAGGACCACACACCAAGGACAATATTGGTGAGTGAATTTATGCCTTCTGTCTGTTTGTTTTTTATATGCATACAACTTTCGCATTTAAAGCTCGCGTTTTGTTCTACTTCGCAATACAGTCCACGATTAATAAGACGCGCCAGCACATTTATCTAAGTTAATTAATGACAATCGTAAAAGGTATTTCCAATACAAAAAACTTTGAGTTGTTACCTGTAAAGTGTGCTTTATTAAAACAAAATTATTACAAATATTTTATTTTTAATGAATAACTAAGAAATTAAAAATAGGTTCAATTGTTGTAACATTTACAATGTGTATATAGGAATTTTTGGAAAGTAAGTCATTACCAACCAAAAACTTAAAAGGAATATTGTTTTACACAATACGTAGCAATGTAAATAATATAAAACTATTGGTGAAAAGAAGTGAATAACAGGCATTTGTAAATAATATTTTTTAAACCCCACATTTTAAGGTCAATAGATAAACGTTTAGTAATAAATATACGAACAGCTTTCGAATTGAAATTGACTTTATTGTTGTTAATATTACATTAAATATTAGTATATAAGGCATGTTTGTAGGTCCATACAGACAAAGTTTAGTCATAGACTACTCTTACACGTAACCTGCATAAACCACTACATATCTCTACAAGGAAAATTAGTGAAGCAAATGAATAATTACACAATAATTGAAAAATATACAATTAGGCTATGTTACTACTTATCCAAAATACGCGCCCTGATTTGAACCTTGAATGCAGTAGAAGTAAAAAAGATTATTATATCTATCTGGAATTGCATTATAAGTAGAAACAGCATTATAGATTAATCTTCCCTGACACATAGCAGTCAGTTGCTTGGGAATTGTTAAAGTTTTAGTGTGTCTAATATTGATCCAATGCACGTTGGAGCGTGTCATTAATATTTTAGCAATATCCTCTAAAGTCATTTATAGTTATTTTATGAACAAAACATAACAAATGATGTTTCCTGCAGTTATCCATATTTAACCAGTGCAACTCTTTTATCTTATGCGATACATGATCAATTTTTTTAGTCCAAAAACTAAACGACAACAAGTATTTTGAATCCTTTGTATTTGTGTCATAGAAGTGCTATCAAGGTTTGGACCATATATAAAATCACAATAGTTAAATAATGACAAAACTAGCTTCCGACAACAGCTTTTTCAATTGTAAGGTTAGTATAGACCGACAAGTATATAGTTGTTTAAGTGCTATATACGACCTTTTTATTAACCTTGCAACATGTGACTTAAAGCGTAGATCATCCTCAATTATTAAACAGAAATTTCTTGAAGAACTAACTAATGGAAGAGGTATTGTTAATTATGACTTTTATTTTATCCTTAACACAATCTCTAATTTTCTCTGTGATCCGAAACAATATCAGCATCAATAGTACCTGCAGGAACAAATAATTTATCACTTGATAAATATATGGAATCAATAAAGAGTACTGCTGTTATTTACTATGCGCGTAGGTTCGTTTATTACTTGGATGAATCCATAAGAATCAATGCAGTGTGTGATAATATTACTTAAATTGAAAAGATTCACATTGACATCACCTAAACATATTATATTATCCATCATTGGTGCTAAATAAGATAATATATTATCTAGTTCATCAACACAACTAAGCAGATTAGAGTTTGGGGATCTGTATACTGTGCCTACAGTAAAAGTTTTGCGATTTAATTTAAACATTATCCAAAATATGTTCAAGTATACGAGTCAATTGCAAACCAAACAAAATAACCTGACATTTAAGTTCCTTCCTTACGTACACACCAACCCCACCCCCTGGACCCACTCTATCATTATGAAAAAAATTATACCCATTTATATTGACAGAGGTATTGGGTAAGTATGAAGTAAGCCATGTTTCAGAGACACCAACCAAATCAAAACGGTTTTCATCTATTAAATTGATGAAATCATTGAAACTAGGCAACAAAGAATGCACATTTAAATGAGCAATTTTCATTTATAAAAAACTATACTAGCCTAATAGAACTATTTAATTTACTTTAATTTAATTTAAACAAAACAAATACAAAAAATAAAGCATTCGTAGCTAAATAAAAATGGAGCAAAAAAGAAAAAATGCAAAAAAGGCTATCTCCAACGTAACAAATTATCGTATTCTAACAATCAGCAACTTAAGTATAATGTGCTGCATGCTTAGTAAACTATAACTACTATATACCTGTTACTTATTACCAACTATGCTGCAGGAAATTAAATTACTAAAGGTTACAATGCTGTACGAATGTAAATTAAAAAATTTTCAGTAAATAAAGACAGTGTGGCATTTACATTAGCACTAACTGTATGGTATCGTTGTTGATGATATTCTACAAGTTGTATTAATATTCAGCATCTGTCTCGTACAAACATCGTTTCACAGGATGTAGTATCCAAGTGGATTCATTATATTCCTTATCGTCTTTCAACGTTTGATCATATTTGGTTTGCTCCTTGTAAAGGGGCCAATATACCTTCTTTTTTATAGGCGTAACCCAATTTTGAAGTACAATAGACACCCCACCTAATCGCTACTCCACAAGTACCAATTTTCCCAATCTAGAAATATATCATGAAAAAATTATGTTCAGTTAGAAAATTGTACCAAACCTACTTTGTGAATGAAGTTTCTCTGTATTTAGCACTAATAAGTAACCCAGCGACTTTCTCATCAACAAAAGTCGCCAACCGCAATGAATAATTAAAGTCATATGTCCGTTTAACATCTATCTATCTATCGCTAACAGGATTTGACAGGATTTCCATTTGCATCGACATCAAGGTTTTGTCTCAACTCTAACTCTACTTTTCCATTTTCTTCCAAATCTTTCATAAGATTGTCCTTCCATACCTAAACAAACTGTCAAGTAAGATATTAAACAATTAGATTTTCTTACAGCGCCTAATTCAGCTTCAATTTTTTTAAATTGGTAGAGTGTCATGGGAGGTATATCCATAACTGAAAATAGTTCCTGAGAATGGCCATGTGTACTGCCAGTTGCCAGAGTACCCCAAACAAATCCATAATTAATTTTTGATTTTTGCGAAATATCTTCATATCAAAACAAAACAAAATATTAGATTTTTTAGGAACCCAAAATTTAGCATATATACAGGACAACACATTAGTGTGACAAAGTTTAATATATCGATTATTTATTGTAGAAATTATAAAAAAAAAGCAATTTACACAAATTTTAGGCTGTATTATTTTAAAAATTGTTTCATATCTACAGGGTGTTCATAATTATATATATATATATATATATATATATATATATATATATATTGCTGTGAATCCTCTCATATCTGCAGGAACTGGCCCTTTCTAAAAAAACATTCGAGCCCCACAGATTGGGCGTCATGTATGCTGTGAAATGTACAAAAAGCTATCAACTTAACTGGTCCGTTGACTTTCTTTTGTTAATCGCTTCTTTACTCTTTTCCGCCTCGGCTGCTCACATAGTTAAACCTTCATCCTCATTCATAAAAAAAAACGAACACATTCCTACCACAAACAACAACGTTAACTCTATTTACATCAATATTCACAATACATTAAAATTTCAAAATTAAAATTCAGCATAAATTTCAGTATCAGAAAATTTCAAGATTAAATTTGTTATCATTTTAATGTGCATCCAGAATTAAAGTCCTTGTAGGATGCCTACTAATTAATATAACAATATATGCAGACCTGAGTCTGAGTACAAAGGGAGCATCTTCCACCCCTTTACGTTAATTAACCAGGTTCGTTTAATTGAGCTCAAAGACATGCCCAAATTTTCATCAAGAACATAAATACTAAATACTCCTTTCTACTTAAACAAGAAAATTTCATCTTAAAATTAAAAATTTGTTTTTAGTACAAATTCACTACTGTCCATTTTAAGTAAATAAATTATAAAGTTATTCAACACACACCAAAACATCAAAAATCGAACAACAAAGCATAAGTTACCTGAAGGTTAAAGCACTCGTGGCTCCAATGTACATCGTCCTCTGTTAATCACACCATTCTAACTGGGTTATGTTTAGGTCCTCGGATTACTGGTCGCCTTTAAAATTTTCTACACCACCATTCATCTAAAGTTGTTTCAGTGCTTTTCCGGAACTCATCTGTGTATATCTGAATCTTGTTTTGTGGATCCAGTCACGTTTACGAATCATTTAATTATCAACACCCCCGAAAAATAGCAAAGAAATTCATACTTCTTTCACGCTATACGCCAAAACTGCCTACTTTTGTGTATTCATTTGTCGTTGCAAATTTGAATAATTGGTACAGTGATACTAGACTTTATTACCTTGCATCTTCAATTCTAAGTGCACTAAATTACTTTCATCGTAGTACGTAAAGAGCAAACTGTTTTAAAGTATTAAATAATCACCAAAATATACGAGCAAACTGTTTAAATTATTGAATCAAAATCGAAAATCTAAGAGCACTGTTTAAAGCATCGAATAATCAAGAATCTAAGAGAGCGAAACTCATATTAACACGGGTATATATAATCGCTAGCCTATACGTCGCTTTTGTCCCCAAAACGGACAGTTTCTAGAATTTCTCATACTATGTTCCCATCTCGACCGCCCGTGCGTCGGTTCTTATTAAATTTGCACTCGCACCAGTTAAATCTCAGAAATTTCCACACGGCACGCAACCACGTCCGAGAATAACTAATTAATTTTGTATCAAAATCGTTACGTTTACACCTCATATCTGCATCTTATTTTCAACCAATCGTGACCCTCGTGACGTTGCTCAAATCCCGCCTTTTACTATATGTATCTCTGTCTTGCGCATATTATCCGTCTCTATCTACCCTGTTCTAAGTGGTGCAAATTGATATTGCTTACTATCGATTATTTCAGTTCACGTGGACTGTTATCTGGGTTAAATAACCCTGTATCTAGCCTTCCCGTGAATATTAAGCGACGGTTTCTCCAAGATTCTCTGTAACCATTTGTTATCTGCAAAATTTACGCAGAACGAGCCTTTTAAAAATACGCAGGTGTTCAATCGTCCTACTTCTAACTAACACTTCTACGATTTGAATATTATTGGGTTTTTACAAGCTTTTATACGTATTATATGTTCCTAACGGTTCAATTAACTCCAATTAAAATAATACCCTTTAATTTTTAGTGAATCCTAATTAAATATTCAATTATTATCAGTACATTTTGTTTAATACTTGTTACCCAAACTTGAATCAATTAATATAAATTTTGCACGTAATTTCCATTTGTTTCTTTATTCGGAATAATTAAATTACACGTTGAGCATTTTAATACTGCTTCATTTTATATAAAGCGTCTTGTAAATAATTTAAATCTCTTATTTTTAATGAAACGAATGAATTTTTATTCTCCACGGTTTTTTAATAAAGCGTATTATCTAATAAAATTCCTTATACACGGTGATTAAAATTATTTGCTGTAATTAATTAATTTTCTACCCTGGTCTAAATATGAGTAATAATATATATATATATATATATATATATATATATATATATTGCTGTGGAACCTTATAAGAATCGAGCCTCACGAATTGGGCCCCAAGAATGCTGTGATTCTCTTGTCCGTTGACTTTCTTCTGATAATCGATTTCTTACCTGAATATCACCTCTTGACTCCTTCCGCCTCGGCTGCTCACCTAGATAAAACTTTCATCCTCATTCATAAAAAAAAACACATTCCTACCACAAACATCAACTTTAACTCTATTTATACCAATATTCACAATACATTAAAATTTCAAAATTAAATTTCAGCATAAATTTCAGCATCATAAAATTTCAAGTTCAAATTTGTCTTCATTTTAATTTGCATCCGGAATTAGAGTCCTTGTAGGATGCATACTACTTAAGTTAACAATATTTGCAGACCTGAGTCTGAATAAAAGGGAGCATCTCCCACCCCTTTACGTTAATTTAACAGGTTACTCTAATTGAGCTCAAAGTCGGACCCAAATTTTTGTCATAATCAAAAACATAAACCTAATAAATACTCCTTTCTACTTATACAAGAAAATTTTACCCTAAAATTCAAAATTTGTTGTTTATACAAATTTACTACTGTCCATCTTTATCAAACAAATTATAAAGATAGTCAACACACACCAAAACATCTAAGATCGATTCTTCTTAATCTTCTTTGGGTATTAAACCACTCATAGTTTTTAAAATTATCTTTATTAACGTTTCGATCCATAACCTAGGATCGTTTTCAAAATAATAAAAACTTCAAGTTTGACATTTATGACATAAATTGAAGGTGACTTTGATTTATTGATGTTTGAAATATTTGGTTTGAGTACACTAAGCAAAATTTTTAAAGTTTAAAGGAATAATTGCCTTCAATTTGTGTTACGGCCTGGGACCGACTTTTTTAGGTAGCCAATACGCTTAATGTGAAATCAGCTGATTAATTTTTATTGTAAAAATTCAATAACTTGGGAATTGGAAAACATTTTTTAACATATTTCTATTTATACAAGTGTAAACCCGCAATAAGGTTACCTCACAACCATATACAATCTCCGTTAAACAGTATTGGTATCTGACAAGTGTAAACCCGCCATAGGGTCGCCTCAGATCTATACACAACCTTCATAGAACAACATTGGTATCTGACAAGTGTAAACCCACCATAAGGTTACCTCAGAATAACGTTAGAATCTACCAAAGAGGTAGCCTAAATCATAATGATTTCCCCTTCAAAATAAATATAAAAAAACGACTACTTAAGCCTTTTAATAATGCAATTGCACACTTCTTTAATAACCATCCTCTAAATTGTATAAATAGAAATATGTTAAAAAATGTTTTTTCAATTCCCAAGTTATTGAATTTTTACAATAAAAATTAATCAGCTGATTTCACATTAAGCGTATTGGCTACCTAAAAAAGTCGGTCCCAGGCCGTAACACAAATTGAAGGCAATTATTCATTTAAACTTTAAAAATTTTGCTTAGTGTACTCAAACCAAATATTTCAAACATCAATAAATCAAAGTCACCTTCAATTTATGTCATAAATGTCAAACTTGAAGTTTTTATTATTTTGAAAACGATCCTAAGTTATGGATCGAAACGTTAATAAAGATAATTTTAAAAACTATGAGTATCTAAGATCGAACAACAATGCATAAGTTACCTGAATGTTAATGCACTCGTGGCTCCAATGTACATCTTCGGATTTCTAGCCGCCTTTGAAATTTTATACACCACCATTCGTCCAAAAGGTTTCAGGGCTTCTCAGGCACTCATCTAGGTGTATCTAAATCTTGTTTTGTGGATCCAGTCACGTTTACGAATAACATTTGATTACTAACACTCCCGAAAAATAGCAATGAAATTCATAATTCTTTCACGCTATACCCAAAACGGCATACTTCAATTTATTTATTTATCGTTAGTAATTTGGATAATTGGTACAGGAATACCCGCAAATATAACTAGACTTTATTACCTGTATCTATCTTCTCTAAGTGCACTAATGCATAATAACTTTTATCGTAGCACGTAATCACCATATATTCTGCTTGACGTATTGAATAAAATAAAAAGAAATAAAGAAAGACCGCTTGAAGTATCGAATATAATCAAAAATAAAAGAGAGCCAAACTCCTATCAGCGCGGGTTTATATAATGGCTCGCTTGCAAGTCGAATTTACCCCGCGACGGACGATTTTTAGAATTTCGCATTCTATTTTCCCTTCCGATGTCTCGGCACAATGATTCTTCTGAAATTTGCACTCGTGCGAGTTGAAATCTGAGAAATTTCCACACCCTCGCAACACGTCCGAGAACAACTAATTGATTTTACATAGACATTGTTATGCTTCCACCTCTCATGTTTGCATCTTACTTCAACCTTACTCGCCAATCTAGTCTGTTCGTTCTATCTTAAACCTGTGCTCTTGTTTTACATATTTCCCCTCATTTAACTACCAATGCATTCCATCTCGCTTGTCTTTATACCACAAACATGCTTTCTTACTTGCACTCACATAGCTTGACGCTTATCGACTATCATATACATCGTTATCTTTTGCAGGTGTTCTTAGTTCTAATACGCTGAAGGCTCTTACATGACTTCCCCACGTCTTTATAATTTTTCGATAGTTTTAGTACTTGGAAAGATTAAATTAAATACAAGTTGAACATTTTAACTCTGCTTCTTTTTATAGAAAGCGTCCAGTGAATAATCTAAACCCCTTATTTTTAACGAAACGAATAAATTTTTATGCTCCACGGTTTTAATAATGCGTATTATCTAATGAAATTCTACATTACTTCCTTTTACACGTTGATTATGATTATATACAAACCCTACATTCTAATTGAATGATTTATCTACACAGTAGGCCTTTAATTAAGCGTACTATTTTCCACTGCTCTGATATACACGGTGTTTAACATTATCTAAACAATATAAACCCTATGTTTAGAAGTAAATGACGAATTTATCCAATATGCCTTTAAATGAAGCGTATTATTACCCAAAGCTTCCTTATACACGGTGATTAAAATTATTTGATGCTGTTTATTAATTTTCTACCCTGGTCTAAATTTGAGTATTTTCCCCCTATTTGAATACAAATAATCCCATTTATTTGAATTCAAATTTGAAAAATCTAGACTGCAAAAAAATTGCAAAAAAATTTGTCTATCTCACTATGCACTTATCTTTCTAACTTACCTAACTTATATCCAATCCTAAAAATATTTACCCCTATCCTATATCCCTATCCTATTCCTAACTCTCACTTAATTTTATAAAATGAAATTATCCCTAACTTCATCCTACTTATCCATCTAATCCTATATACATCCTATATACCTATCATATTCCTAACTTTTAACCAATCTTCACTATACTCACTTACACCTACCTAATCCTATATACCTATATCTACCTATCTCCCATATTTATCCTATACCTAGCTTTATTTTCTATAAAACTTATTTCTACTCTTCTATATACACCTATTTTATCCCTATATTTTGTTCATTTAATCTTCATTTCTTATTTAAATCTGACTCTTTTCTTGATCCTCCAAGTCTTTCTTCTTACCATCCTAATACTCTTCATCCCTATTTCTCTTCCTTCTATATCTATACTTATCATCCCTGTTATCTCACATAAAATAAACTCATCCCTATTATTCTGACTCTTAAATATTGCTTCTTCTTCAGTCCCTACACTTGTCTGTTTTTCATTTATTATTATTTCCTTTTCTGCGGACAAACCAAACGATACTACCTTAAAATTATAGATTTTTCCCTCTACGGAAAATCCTGTGTGCCTTCTAGAATCCTTGTGTAATGGAATCAGCCAGAATGAATTCCTTAAATCTAATTTACTAAAAACAAACTTGCCACTTAACCTCGTCAAAAGTGTGTCCATGGATGGTGGACAATGGAATTGCGGTTTGGTCCGTTGATTAATTTTTCGTGCATCTAAACATAAACGAATACTATCATCCTTTTTCTTAACTACCACCAACAGATTTATGAAATGAGTGTTTGTGACCTCTATTATGCCATCTTCCAACATTTTATTTAATTCTGCCTTCACCTGCTCCCGATATGCTGCTGGAATAGGATAAACCTTGGCGTTGAACGGTTCTGAATTATCCACTTCCAACACGTGCTCATAGCCTAACGCTGTGCTTGCTTGTATAGCATGTATTATGTGGCTTATTTGTTTTGTTTGACGTTCTGTCGCCATTTTGGTTGCAGTATATATTTGGGAAGGACGAGCAGAATTGCGAAGATTGTAATCATAATGTAAATCAGTTAGGGAACGATAGGGAAAGCTAGGGATGGATTTAAATTAGTTAGCTAGATTTGGATAGTTTTAAGACGACCCTTCAGGTCGCACTGGTAAGCAGAACCGGCGTCTGCTATCCGGTATTACGGATCCCTCCCCTTCTCATTTTTGCTTGTTGATCGGGTACACTCGAAAGTCAGCGCTAGGGATACCATTATTTACAACCCTGTTTTTAGTTTTTGTTTTGTTTTTGTTCCAGTTTTTGTCAGATTTTTAGGTTTATTAGATTGTTAGAGTTTGTTAGGTTTGTTAGATTTTTAGGTTTGTTAGATTTTTATTTAGTTTTTATTTAGGGTGAATCAACTATGAAGTAAGAATAAATTAGGAGCACGACTATTTTTCGCGTTTAAACCCAATGTAGTACCTCCGGGTGGAGCATTGGGAACGTGGCCGCAAGTATAGCGGCCCTAATTCAAATTATAATGTGCTTGCTTGTACCCCCACTAATTCTGCATGTTTTTGTAATAAAGCTTGAACCTCTACTATCCTATCCTCTGGACATCTTATTGTGTTGATCTGTTTAACTCCATCATCCTCTACCTCTACTACATTTATACTCAACCCCGTGTCATCCTCTGTGACTTCATAACTGCCCTTCCATGGCACTACCCTATCCTTAATCCTTACTACCTTCCTTTCCATATCTATCAAAACCTCTAACTGCATCATACAGTCAACACCTAAAATGCTCTGAAACTTTAGTCCAGGTACAATTACAAACTCTTGTTCGCAGCTTAAACCTCCTATATTTATCCTAAGCACCACAACGCTATTTACTACAGCAAACTTCTTTTTATTTGGAGCTACTAAATGGCTACGCTTTATAGACATAATTCTATTACAAACCTTATCCCTAATTTTGCTGACGAATTTCTCCGATATTAAACTCGCCTCTGCCCCTGTATCAAGTAATACTTCTACATTATTCTCAAAAATTCCTATATTAATAATTGGCAAACTTAATTTTTCCTCAGTTTCTGGCTCTACTTCCTCCTCAATTTTGAAAAATTCACGTGGATGTTCATACACATTTACACAGAAATTGTAACAACCCGATTTTCAATCGCTTTGTTGAGCATAAATTTTATAATTATTTTTTATATAATGTTACGCTATTGCGTACCAATTCTTATAGTATTAATAGTTGACACAATTTAATTATCACTTGTATATTTCACGAATCGTGGTTGAATTATATGTACGTTTTACAAAGCCTGCATAGACCGTGGTGGAATAACCTCATACAAGCGAATTCTTCTATATTTTAAAAAGCTTTCGTTTTACATCTACGGTACCTGGGATCGCATAATATTTACAATACAATGTA
Organism: Platerodrilus igneus; assembly: GCA_036346225.1. Classification (NCBI taxonomy): domain Eukaryota; kingdom Metazoa; phylum Arthropoda; class Insecta; order Coleoptera; family Lycidae; genus Platerodrilus; species Platerodrilus igneus. The sequence goes on along the minus strand of JARFIW010001117.1, from coordinate 3,326,389 downwards.
TTGAGAGGGTTAGTTTCTGGTATTTAAACATATGGTGCAGCCGCAGGGCCGGACGGATTCATTGGGGGGTTTGCAGGAATGTGGGCAGATGTAAAGAAGCGGCAAGGATTCCAGGCTTTTTTTGATGTGTGTCTTTGGGTGAAGACGTGTTTGAGTGTTGCTTAGAACACGTAAGTACTTATTTTGTTTGAAAGGACATTTATTTTAATAATGCAAGTAACCCTTTGCTATAAATTTCCTTCTGATACTACATCGATTTATGTAGACCATTATTGAATTGTAATGAGTTAACCTGAGTATTAGTTCTGGGTATCAGTGTACATACATTATCGGGCCTGTCAAATAATTGTTACTTCTTTATGAACAACGTTGCCCGCGAAGTTATTTTGTTGTTTTGTGTTATGAATATTTACAAATGGTTGGTTACAAAGACTTTTCATTGTTGTTTTTCTTTGTAAAAGTAAGAAATGGTTTAACACAAGATGTACAGCATTAATATATTTTTATAAATAACGTTTCGCTTTTATACTATACTTACAAATACTTTTTTGTAATATATTGCATCTGTGCACAATATTAATTTTATTTGTATAATTTTTAAAATAGATTCTTGTACTTTTTTGTATTAAACGCTGATGCAGACATTAGGCTAAGGTTAGGTATATGTGACGACGTGCACGTCCCAAGATAACAATTAGGTTAGATAGAGTTACGTTATTTTATGTCGGAATAGTGGGCCCTGTAGGCCTTATTGAATTTCGAGTTCCAGACTGTTTAGTTATTTGTTTATACATGCTTTTCCTGACAGTCGATGGTATAATAAAATGTTATTGCTTTTTCTAAACTACGAGTTTATTTCATGATTACTTTTATTAGGTATCAGTGCCTTTCCGCTGATTGGCGCCCATGTTTATTATGAATTGCTAATATATGTATTGATGATTTTTATCCATATCGCATCTTTGGTAAGTACAAGCAAGGTTTTAGTTAAGAGTTTGAACCACGACCTACGCCGCTGAGTTTAGTCTGCCTGGCCTTAATTAACCGTCTTGACTGGTCTTTACAGACCCTTGACGGACGGTTGATTAGGTAATTATTACACTAGCGCCTAACGCTTGGGGCTCGAATTTTGTATCGTTTTTACGTTGCTCAATTTTTCAAACATAATTGTACTAACGCAGACACTTTTGAATTGTTGTGCTGAAGCATTTGCTTTTACTTGCCAAGTTGAATGTACACTATAATTTTTTTGTGGAGTTAACATATGCGTGTATTTTGAATTTATTGAACTGATATTATTATTGAAAATGTTTATAGTAGAGTCTTTAAAAGCTGACGAGCTGAGTCACGAATTATTAATTCGAAATTCAGATCCTTCTGATAAAACTGTTGATGTTAAAAGAAAATTATTACGTTCCAAACTTGCATTAGAAAAATGGATGTTTCAATTTTTCTAACTACGAAAAATTCAAATTAATCAAAAGACGAATTAAATTGTTTAGAACAAAAATTAATGAATTGGAATCCTTGCTTCATTCTTATAAAATTACTCCTAAGAAAATGAATATCTACGGTTGCATACCAGACTTTCACACGTCTATCGAAGGTTAACATACACAACCTTCAATGAAGAATATTCTTCATTTCATTCAGAAATATTTTCTCGTTGTATTAAGTCTATTGAAATGTTAGAGCAAGTCCATGAAGAACAAGAATTTAATTCTAACTTTACGTATTTTTCTTTAGGTGTTAATCGCGACTCTACTCATGTTCCTACCGGAAAAGACCTACCTTCTACGTCCAACATTGTCACCCACACTGAGCCTTCAGTTGGTATTTCAACTAAGGACCTTAGTACCTTAATTGACTCGCTTAATAGAACTCGTTCATTACATGTGATTTTCCAATGCTCCACCCGAAGGTACTACATTGGCCAGGAAGCGAGTTTTTTTTACCTGGAAAATTTTGAATTTTGCCGGATCCTTGCTGTTCCAAGCAAGGTAGGGATCTTTAACGTGCGTGACAACACCCACACACGGGACCTCCATTTTACCTCTCATCCGAACGAGGGTGTATTTTTGCGAAAAATGCTCGCCTAACATTTTTCACACACATACCACTACGCCACGGAGCCGCCTATATATAGAACTCGTTCAGCGGTTCCGATTTATAAATGGGGTCTCCAGTTTACGGGTGATCCGAAAAATATTTCTGTTTTATCTTTCATTCAACGTTGCAATGAGCTTCAGGTTGCTCGGAAGGTTTCTTCTGAAGATTTATTCGAAGGAGCCATTGACCTATTTTCTGATTCGGCTCTGGCTTGGTTTAGAGCCACCCGTTCCTCTGTTCATTCCTGGGATGAATTAATTTACAAACTTAAACAAGACTTTCTCCCCGAGGACTACAATGAAAATTTATTGGCCGACATAAAGGCGCGAAAACAAAAAATTGAAGAGTCCCCTATTGTTTATATTTCTACCATGGTAAATTTATTTGCTCAATTGGATGAAGCTATTGCAAACTCCGAACAACTGAAAATTATTAAAAGAAATTTGCAATCTTTTTATGCCACTCAATTGGCTTTGATTGAGGTTACGGACATTTCGCACCTAATCTCTTTATGTAAAACCTTGGAAGGTATTAAATTACGACATGCACCTGTCGAGGAGCTTCCCACTTCCAACAGATTGCCATTCAGTCCAAATCCTAGGGTCCTTGTTTCACCTACTACAAAAATATAGTAGCAAGAACTGATATTTCTAATTTCTCAAAACGAATACTGCCAAGTCTACTACAATTTGTTTCAACTGCAAAAATTAGGTCATTCATTTCATACCTGTGCCGAAAAGCGCGCATTATTTTGTTATTTGTGCGGACAACACGATGTTACTTCATTGGATTGTCCAAAATGCTCCCAGAAGTCAAAAACTAGTTTCGAAGAGTCATTTCGTTAGCCGATGTACCTCTTCACCAAAATTTGCGCTGGCTGACAAAAGATTTGGCCCGATTGGCTTCAAAAGTCAAAAATTTTACAAACTACTAAAATTTCTTCTAATTTCTATAATTCTGAAAGAGATTCCAGACCTCATATCGCTGTTAAAATTTTTAACGATAATTTAGTTGCTCTATTGGATTCTGGCGCAACGACCACGATATTAGGAAATCGGGAATATTTTTAATTGACAAATACGATTTAAAATTAAATCGTAACGATGAGTTTTCGTCACTCTCTACGGCTGATGGTACTTCACAGTCTATTCTTGGTAAGATTACTTTGCCACTTTGTGTTAATGGTCTCACTCATGAATTATCAATTTTGGTTTTGATACAATTGAGAATGCCCTTACCCTTGGTGTAGATTTTTGCCAATTATTTGAAATTAAAGTAGATTTTTCTACAAAAGAATTTTTGCTTGTTCTTCTGAAATTGATACTTTTCATATGATTAAATGTGCTGATGAATTGGATGAAGGTCAAAAATCCGAATTGAATCGTATTATTTCTTTATTTAACTTACTTGATCGTCCAGAATTGGGTCGAACTGATAAAGTCACTCATACTATTATTACTGGCGATGTTATTCCAATTAAACAACGTTATTATCCTTTATCACCAGCCATGCTAGCACATGCAAATAAAGAGATTGATGAGATGCTGGCTCAAGGTATTATTAGCCCGAGTTCTAGTCCTTGGAATTCGCCGATGCTGTTGGTTAAGAAGAAGTCGGGAGAATTTCGTGTTTGCTTTGATGCAAAAAAATTGAATTCTGTAACAAAAAGATGCGTATCCTCTTCCATTTTAAATGACATACTTGATAGGTTTCGCAATGCCAGGTACTTAACCTCTATTGATTTAAAGAAAGCTTTTGGCAAATACCTTTAGACGCGGCGAGTAGAGAAAGACTGCCTTTACAGTTCCTCGCCGAGGTTTATTCGAGTATAATGTTATGGCTATGGGTTTAACCAACGCGCCTAGTACGCTTCAACGACTCATGGAGTCTATTTTTGGCCATTCCTTGTCGCAAAATGTTTTGTTTATTTAGATGATATTATTGTCGTATCGAGTACTTTTAAAGAACATATTGAAATTTTAGAGGAAGTTTACAAAAGACTTAGAGATGCAAATTTTACCATTAATCTTTCAAAATGTGAATTTTGTAAACCCAAGTTATTATATTTGGGTTATGTTGTTGATAAAGACGGTCTTCATACCGATCCTTCTAAGATAGATGCTATAGTCAATTTTCCGCTACCTAAGACAGCCACAGAAATTAAACGTTTTACTGGAATGTGTTCGTGGTATCGTCGATTCATCAATGATTTTTCCACAATTTTGGCTCCGATTAATGACCTATTAAAAAGCAAAGGAAGTCTCAATCTATTACCTGGAATGAAGAAGCTCTTAAATCCTTTGCAAAAATTAAAGCTTGTCTTGGCCAGGCTCCCATTTTGGCTAGCCCTGACTTTACTAAGCATTTCTACTTACAATGTGATGCGTCGAATTATGGTGTTGGAGTTGTGCTGACTCAAGGTGAGGGCGACAACGAAAAGGTAATTGCTTACGCATCTCGTGCTCTTAATAAGGCTGAGAAAAATTACTCGGTGACAGAAAGGGAATTGTTAGCTGTCATTTTGGCATTCAGAAATTTAGGCCTTACATAGAAGGCACACACTTCAAGGTTATTACCGATCATCATTCTTTGATCTGGCTTAATAGCCTAAAAGATCCTTCAGGTCGATTAGCGCGTTGGAGCGTTAAGCTTCAGCAGTTTGATTATGAGGTGATTCATAGGAAGGGTAAACTACATGTTGTACCTGATGCTCTTTCCAGAGCTCCTGTTGAAATTAATTCTTTAAAATTTTCTTCTGATGATATCGATGACTGGTACAAAAAGATGCTATCAGAAATTTCTAATAAACCTGATTCTTATCTGGATTGGAGAGTTGAAGATGGAAAAATTTATAAATATATTTCTAATAATTTATCAATTGAATCAAATTTGGTGGAATGGAAACTAGTTGTTCCAAAGTCGAGTCGTAATGAGATTTTGCAAAGTGTCACGATGACCCTACCTCGGCTCATTTAGGAGTTTTCAAAACTTTTTCAAAGATTAAAGAGTTATATTATTGGCCCAAAATGAAGTCGGACATTTCTAAATATATTCGCAATTGTAAAATATGTTGTGAAAGCAAATCTGCTCAATTTAATCATTATGGATTTATGGGCCAGGAAAAGCAGATCTCTTTCCCATTTCAATGCCTTTCTATCGATTTAGTTGGTCCTTTTCCTCGTTCAAAACAAGGAATACAGTTCTTTTAGTCATCTGTGATTGGTTTACCAAATTTACTCTAATCCACCCAATGCGCAATGCCTCTGCACAACGCATCTGTGAATATATTGAAAATTATGTGTTTTTGGTTTACGGGGTCCCACAAATTTGTATGGTGGATAATGGTCCCCAATTTAAAAGCGTTTTGTTTTCAAAATTAATGAATACTTATAACGTTCAATCCGTTTGGTTTAACGCAAATTACCATCCGCAGGTAAATTTTGTCGAAAGAGTAAATAAAGTTATTGGAACAGCCATCCGTAGTTATATTAAAGACAGTCATAAGGAATGGGATGTTGAAATCCATAAAATAGGACACGCCCTCCGAAACGCTGTTCACGAATCAACAAAATTTTCACCATCATTTTTGGCTTTTGGCCGTACCGTTCCTATTTCTGGAGATTTTTTTGGTCGGTTAAAGAATTTCAAAGAGGATGAGTTGTTTTAGAAAATCGAGAACAGTTAGTTCGAGACATGAATGAACTATCTCCAATTTTTAGGGAGGTAAAAGAAATCTTCATTTGGCGTATGAGCGCAATACCCGTTCATATAATCTAAGACGAAGACCTTTGAAGTTTAATGTTGGTGATCTTGTTTGGAGAAAGAATTTTGTTCTGTCGGATGCTACTAAATCATTTAATAAAAAATTAGCTCCTAAATATTTGGAAGCTAAGATAATTGAGGTTGTTGGTACTACGACTTACAGCTTAGCGACGGTGGATGATAAACCGTTGGGTATTTTTCATGTTAAAGATTTAAAGCCACATTAAATATTTTCCTTATTACCTTTATCCCCAGTTCTCAGTTGTTAAGTTGAATTCAAGATGTTGGATTTAAGCCTTGTGCATTCACTAGTATTCACATTTTATTTCCGCTTTTGCTGGTGCAGAGGTTGTGGACGTTGGTCCATACACTTATTTTTGGATTTCGCCTAGAAGTCTATTTTTTTTTTCGTATATTTTGAGGGTTATTGGATTTGAGTTTCGTTGGTGTTGGAACTGATCACTCCATTCACTTTCGCTTATTCAAACTCTGTAGTTGCAGTTTGGACTGCGCATTTTATTTAATGGAAGCTTGGCTTCTAAAGTAGATATTTGCCGATTATTAAGTTTTAATACTTAGGAACTTAGCTTCAAGAGTTGTATTTGTAACTATTGTTTCGATAGTTGCTGGAGCTAATAGTTTTTCAAGTTACCTTTAATCACTTAAATGTGTGAAACATTTTAACTTGTTGGAGGTTGTAGCAAGTCATTTTGTTTTAGAGTTTCGATAATCGGTGTTAGGTGTAGAATCTAATATTGACTTGGTGAATTTAACGTATTTCAAGTTCAAAATGTGTTTAGTATGGTTTCCTTACGTTGAGAGGTTGAAGGTTGAAATTTCCTCCGCAATTTCAACTTTTGTGGGGGTGTAACAACCCGATTTTCAATCGCTTTGTTGAGCATAAATTTTATAATTATTTTTATATAATGTTACGCTATTGCGTACCAATTCTTATAGTATTAATAGTTGACACAATTTAATTATCACTTGTATATTTCACGAATCGTGGTTGAATTATATGTACGTTTTACAAAGCCTGCATAGACCGTGGTGGAATAACCTCATACAAGCGAATTCTTCTATATTTTAAAAGCTTTCGTTTTACATCTACGGTACCTGGGATCGCATAATATTTACAATACAATGTATTGAGAGGGTTAGTTTCTGGTATTTAAACATATGGTGCAGCCGCAGGGCCGGACGGATTCATTGGGGGGTTTGCAGGAATGTGGGCAGATGTAAAGAAGCGGCAAGGATTCCAGGCTTTTTTTGATGTGTGTCTTTGGGTGAAGACGTGTTTGAGTGTTGCTTAGAACACGTAAGTACTTATTTTGTTTGAAAGGACATTTATTTTTAATAATGCAAGTAACCCTTTGCTATAAATTTCCTTCTGATACTACATCGATTTATGTAGACCATTATTGAATTGTAATGAGTTAACCTGAGTATTAGTTCTGGGTATCAGTGTACATACATTATCGGGCCTGTCAAATAATTGTTACTTCTTTATGAACAACGTTGCCCGCGAAGTTATTTTGTTGTTTTGTGTTATGAATATTTACAAATGGTTGGTTACAAAGACTTTTCATTGTTGTTTTCTTTGTAAAGTAAGAAATGGTTTAACACAAGATGTACAGCATTAATATATTTTTATAAATAACGTTTCGCTTTTATACTATACTTACAAATACTTTTTTGTAATATATTGCATCTGTGCACAATATTAATTTTATTTGTATAATTTTTAAAATAGATTCTTGTACTTTTTTGTATTAAACGCTGATGCAGACATTAGGCTAAGGTTAGGTATATGTGACGACGTGCACGTCCCAAGATAACAATTAGGTTAGATAGAGTTACGTTATTTTATGTCGGAATAGTGGGCCTTGTAGGCCTTATTGCATTTCGAGTTCCAGACTGTTTAGTTATTTGTTTATACATGCTTTTCCTGACAGTCGATGGTATAATAAAATGTTATTGCTTTTTCTAAACTACGAGTTTATTTCATGATTACTTTTATTAGGTATCAGTGCCTTTCCGCTGATTGGCGCCCATGTTTATTATGAATTGCTAATATATGTATTGATGATTTTTATCCATATCGCATCTTTGGTAAGTACAAGCAAGGTTTTAGTTAAGAGTTTGAACCACGACCTACGCCGCTGAGTTTAGTCTGCCTGGCCTTAATTAACCGTCTTGACTGGTCTTTACAGACCCTCGACGGACGGTTGATTAGGTAATTATTACAAAATCTAGTGGTCTGTCGCGTTCTAAAAATCCTGTCTCGTCCTGTTTTCCGTGCTTGGTCCTGGTTGTCCATCTACAACCTGTGCTTACGTCCTCCTCGTATTAATATCCGTGTCCCTGTCTCTATTCGGCGTGCTCGTCACTGTCCTGTTTACTTCCGGTAAACTGTTCTGTCTCGTGTAACTAGGTCTTGTCGTCGGTCCCCTAGTCGCACTATTGCTTCTGTATGCCTGTCCTCGTCGTTCCCAATTCGGTCGAAAGTTTCTATTGTAGTCAGGCCGTCTCGGAAAATTTTGTGTCCTGTTGTCAAACCTAACCGTGTTAATGTTTCGTTCACGTACCTCTCTTGTCCGTCCTACACATACATCGTCATATCTGTGTAAATATTCCAAAAATGTCTCACGTTCTGTATTGTTTTGTAAGGGCACGTGTTGTCTGATTTCGAGTTCAAAATGTCGTGATAAGTATTTGATTATTTGTCTGTCCGTCAATGGTGGATTAAGTTGTTTGGCCACACTGTATTTGCGAATGGCATATTGTTCCCTAGAACCTGCAAACTCCCCCTTAAATTTTCCTGTAATCAAGTCGTCCCTAATCTGATCCTGTTTGTGATCACCCCAGTAATGCTGTAAAAATTTGTTTTCAAAGTCCTGATATGTCTGTATGTCCTGTCCTACTAAATTGTACCATGCTTCCGCACTGTCTTTCAATAAAGCCTTTATCGTATTTAGTTTAGTCTGTTCTTCGAATAAATTTCCCACTAGATTTCTTACGCTATTAATAAAAATTTGTGGATTTACCCTGTTATCGCCATAAAATTTCATATGTTGGTCCAATGATACGCCACTTGTATAAAATCTGGGACCATTCCCCGTTAAACTTGACATGTTGTATTTGATACTACCAACTTCGCGTTCTACCCTGCCTAACTGATCCCTACATGAGTCCGTTACTTATGTCATTTTTATATTTATCTCTTCTTCACAAAAAATACATACTTCGGATCTTAAATTTCCCATTTCCTGTCGAAGACCTGTAATGTTTTTCTCATTTCTATCAACCCTACTTTCTACTTCCCCCATTTTCACGGTACGACTATTTTTAAATTCTGTAAATTCTTTAGTAGATTGTTCAATTTTCCCGCTTATCTGCTCTAATTTTCGGTTGGACTCCTCCCTAGCTCTATTAGATTCATCGCTTAGCTGTTCTAATTTTCTATTCGATTCTTCCCTAGCTCTATTAGATTCATCGCTTAGCTGTTCTAATTTTCTATTGGATTCCTCCCTAGTTAATCTCATTTCCTCTAACATTCTCATCATTAACTCATTTCCTGTTTCTCCTGACTCCGTCTTAGACTGATCCCTACTACCTCTTGCTTCTTCCTCCATTTCTGCTTCTGTCGTCTTAAATAAAGCACTATCACTGCTTCCTATTTCCACCCCTTGACTTCGAAGCCACTCTTTTCTCTGCATCCGTCACACTTTTCACCCCCACACACGCCTACAAAAATTATTCACACTCAGCTCCTAATTTCAGGGTCGTCAATTTCCTGAAACAGTTACACACTATCTGAAATTCGAGACCCACGTTGGGCGCCATAAAATGCTGTGGAACCTTATAAGAATCGAGCCTCACAAATTGGGCCCCAAGAATGCCGTGATTCTCTTGTCCGTTGACTTTCTTCTGATAATCGATTTCTTACCTGAATATCACCTCTTGACTCCTTCCGCCCCGGCTGCTCACCTAAATAAAACTTTTATCTTCATTCATAAAAAAACACATTCCTACCACAAACATCAACTTTAACTCTATTTACACCAATATTCACAATACATTAAAATTTCAAAATTAAATTTCAGCATAAATTTCAGCATCATAAAATTTCAAGTTCAAATTTGTCTTCATTTTAATTTGCATCCGGAATTAGAGTCCTTGTAGGATGCATACTACTTAAGTTAACAATATTTGCAGACCTGAGTTTGAATAAAAGGGAGCATCTCCCACCCCTTTACGTTAATTTAACAGGTTAGTCTAATTGAGTTCAAATACGGACCCAAATTTTTATCATAATCAAAAACATAAACCTAATAAATACTCCTTACTACTTATACAAGAAAATTTTATTCTAAAATTCAAAATTTGTTGTTTATACAAATTTACTACTGTCCATCTTTATCAAACAAATTATAAAGATATTCAACACACACCAAAACATCTAAGATCAAACAACAATGCATAAGTTACCTGAATGTTAATGCACTCGTGGCTCCAATGTACATCGTCCTTGCTAATCCCACCATTCCAGCTGTTTTATGTTTACGTCTTCGGATTTCTAGCCGCCTTTGAAATTTTATACACCACCATTCGTCCAAAAGGTTTCAGGGCTTCCCAGGCACTCATCTAGGTATATCTAAATCTTGTTTTGTGGATCCAGTCACGTTTACGAATAACATTTGATTACTAACACTCCCGAAAAATAGCAATGAAATTCATAATTCTTTCACGCTATACCCAAAACGGCATACTTCAATTTATTTATTTATCGTTACTAATTTGGATAATTGGTACAGTAATACCCGCAAATATAACTAGACTTTATTACCTGTATCTAACTTCTCTAAGTGCACTAATGCATAATAACCTTTATCGTAGCACGTAATCACCATATATTCTGCTTGACGTATTGAATAAAATCAAAAAAAATAAAGAAAGACCGCTTGAAGTATCGAATATAATCAAAAATAAAAGAGAGCCAAACTCCTATCAGCGCGGGTTTATATAATGGCTCGCTTGCAAGTCGAATTCGTCCCGCGACGGACGATTTTTAGAAATTCGCATTCTATTTTCCCTTCCGATGTCTCGGCACAATGATTCTTCTGAAATTTGCACTCGTGCGAGTTGAAATCTGAGAAATTTCCACACGCCTCGCAACACGTCCGAGAACAACTAATTGATTTTACATAGACATTGTTATGCTTCCACCTCTCATGTTTGCATCTTACTTTAACCTTACTCGCCAATCTAGTCTGTTCGTTCTATCTTAAACCTGTGCTCTTGTTTTACATATTTCCCCTCATTTAACTACCAATGCATTCCATCTCGGTTGTCTTTATACCACAAACATGCTTTCTTACTTGCACTCATATAGCTTCACGCTTACCGACTATCATATACATCGTTATCTTTTGCAGGTGTTCTTAGTTCTAATACGCTGAAGGCTCTTACATGTCTTCCCCACGTCGTTATAGTTTCTCGATAGTTTTAGTACTTGGAAAAATTAAATTAAATACAAGTTGAACATTTTAACTCTGCTTCTTTTTATAGAAAGCGTCCAGTGAATAATCTAAATCCCTTATTTTTAACGAAACGAATAAATTTTTATGCTCCACGGTTTTAATAATGCGTATTATCTAATGAAATTCTACATTACTTCCTTTTACACGTTAATTATGATTATATACAAAGCTTACATTCTAATTGAATGATTTAAATCTACACAGTAGGCCTTTAATTAAGCGTACTATTTTTCACTGCTCTGATATACACGGTGTTTAACATTATCTAAACAATATAAACCCTATTGACTTTGACGTATCAAAAACACCGTACTCACCCGATTTACGCGTCGATGTAGGCCTCTCTAAAATCTGGCTCAAAATCTCAATCACCGGATGGGTCTTCACACTGCGTTGCACTACCACTATGGCTCCTCTGCTTTCCAGACACCAGGTTTTGTTATCTTTAATTTTGATATCCCCCAAATCTATAAATAATGACCAAATTTAGAATTTTGAATACCTTGCAATTTTACTTCCCCCGCGCTAATTTTCCTATAGTTATGCCTTCTTTCCGTACAATACTCCTGCTAATCCAATGCTATCCTTTCTTTAATCTGCTCGTTCAAATTCTATGCTTCTTTCTAGTTTCCACTCAATACCAATCTATCCGCAATGCACTATCCAAATCATTCCAAGTAGTTTCTCCTTCAGTCTAATAAATCTAATCCAATTCCTTTCTGCCTTTATCCAACTCGTTCCAAATATCCACTATTAATTCCGCCTGTTTCAATGTCGCTCTAATCCACTCTTACAACTTTCCACCCGTCTTTACTATTATTATTATTATTCCACTCACTTATCTATACTCTTCTTTGTTTCAATTAAAGACTTGAACTTTTCAAAATAGTTTATTTACTCTTTTTAATATTCAAATTAGCGCAGTATACAAAAACACGTCTTGTTACAAAAGATTTTAATCGAAATCTGTTTTATTTATGTTTACCTAGGTGATACCACCTTTTAAATTATGCCTACTCTTTATACATTTTACAAATCTCCCATCCAATTAAATCGTCCCAACTAGTTTGTGTCACTAATACCTATAATTCATCTTTTACACTTTACTATTTTATACTTAAATGTTCAATCATTGGTTTATAAGACCGCGTCACCCTTCATCAGCTTTGACAATATTTTCACTTATAATTTTGATACTACAAGTTTGTCCAAAGGTTGATTCTACTAAATAAGTGCCGAAATGTTTCACATATAAACCTGGCTCTGTGTGGTGAACAGTGGAACTTCTACAGACGCATCCGGTTTTTCGATCAGAAAATGTACATTCTTTGGCTTATTAACATAAAACTTAGTATAAATCCTTGAATACTGTGCTTTCTCACGTCATCAAGTCATTGTTTTACGTCTTGGCACTTCTACTTTGACTAATATACTTCAAATACTTTAACATTTGTAAAGTACGGCAAACACAAAATTTTCAGTTACGTGATCTGATATTTGGCTTTATTTGGCATACACTACCTTCAAACAAATTACTCTTTATACCCTTTTTGCTATTACTAACACTTCAATATATATAATGTAATGTTAGTAGGGGCTGAAAAGGTTCTAAGGGCTGTTTTGTTGAAGGTAGTGTATGCCAAATAAAGAAAGCCAAATATCAGATCCCGTAACTGAGAAATTTATGTTTGCCGTACTTTACAAACGTTAAAGTATTTGAAATATTAGTCAAAATGTAAGTGCCAAGACGTAAAAACAATGACTTGATGACGTGATAAAGCACAGTATTCAAGGATTTACGCTGAGTTGTATGTTGAATAACTCATAGAACGTACATTTGCTAATCGAGAAACCGGATGCGTCTGTAGAAATTACACTATTCACCACGCAGATCCAGGTTTATATGTGTAACATTTCGGAATTTATTTTAATAGAATCAACCTTTGGACAAACATGTAATATCAAAATTATAAGTAATAGCATTGTCAAATATGATTGAAGGGTTGTGCGATATTAAGGACCAATGATTGAACATTTATATATGAGAAAGGAAAGTGTAAAAGAAAGAGTATAAGGTATTAGTGACACGAACTTGTTGGGACGATGTTATTGGATGGAATTTGTATATAATGTATTAAAGAGTAGGCATATTTGAATTGTAATTATCACCTAGGAAAAGATAAACAAGGAGTCGATTTATAAATTTTTTGGTAGTAAGAAGTATTTTTGTAAACTGCGCTAAATTTTGAACACTTAAAGAATTAATAAATGAATTTGAAAGTTTAAGAGTTTGATTGATATATAAAGAAGAGTACGGATAAGCAAGAGTAAGAATAATTAATAGCAACGACGAAGTGAAAAGGTTAAGAGTGGATTAAAGTAACAGTGGAAAAGGCGTAGTAAATAGTGGGATATTGGAACGAGGTTGATAAAGGCAGAAAGGCATTGAATGGTATTTATGAAACTGAAGGCGATATTAATGGAATAGATTTGGATATGGTATTAGGAGGATTAATGGTATTGAATGGTTATTAGAGGATAGCAGTGAATTGGAAAGAGTGGACTTAGGAGGAAAGCATTGAATTTGGAACGAGCGGAATTTGGAACAGGAAAGCATTGGAGTAGCAGGAGGAGTAATACGGGCAAAGAAGATTCGACATCTAGGAAAATTAGCCTAGGGGAAGTTATATAAAAAGGTAGTCAAAATTCTAAATTTGGGTATATTTATTTTAGATTTGGGGATATCGAAATTCATTAAAAGAAACCTGGAACTGGACAGCAGATCTTTCATAGTGATAGTGCCAGCAGTGTAAAGACGCATACGGCGAGGGAGATTTTTGAGCCAGTTTCCAAAGAGGCCGACGACGAAGTGTAAAATAGGTAAGTACTGTGGTTTTAACGTCAAAGTCATAAATTTTGTAATATTAATTAATTTGGCACAAGGCTACGTGGATCGTATATAAAATTTGGCATATACAAGTGTAAAATATCACAGGTACACAAAAACAAAAGGTAGTGCTGTTTGGTTGGTGCATTGCACATCTACTTACCACTGAACCCACGGTAAGTAGGTGGATACCCTGGGAAGAACGAGTTTTCAAATAGTCGAGGCATATTAACACAGTTTTGTTTTATAAACCAACCAAACGTACATAAAGCACGTAACATAAAATAAATATTTGCATATTATATAAAATTAAATAAATAAATAAAAAAAGGCGCGAGGGGGTAGCATAAGAAGGGTGGCAAACCCAACGTGGGGCTCGAAAGCTAGATCGACAGAAGTAGTGGTAGATTAAGGGACACCGAGATTAGGTGGGACCCGTAGGTAAAAATTGTTTTTCAGGAAAATAGAGTGCGAAAAAGGCAGCAGAGATGACGGACGCGGACACGAAACGGATAACGAGGTCAGGAAGAATGTACGGAATTGACGCGGAATTTATGACACAAGCCGAGGAGCTAGACGCAGGGGAGATGTCCAGGAAACGGAGGTGAGGCAGGTAGATCCGGAGGTGATAAACATGGAAACGGACCAGGCGACGGTACAGGAGGTCAAGGTAGCAGAAACCGCCGGAAACCAGGATATAATGCGATTCCTGATGAGTTTGAAAGACGATCTTATGACTTCACGTACGGAACAAAAAGAGTCAAATACGGATTTAACTAACAAAATTGCAACTTTACATACGGAATTAACAAACCAAACTACAGCACAAACGGAGTTAACTAACAAACTTGCCGAGGTGCACACGGAACTAAAGACGTCACACACGGATCTGAGAAATGACTTTAGAACGGCGCACGCCGAACTGACGGCAAAATTAGACTACACCCAGGACTATTTACTCACGTCGATACAAAATGTAAAGGACGAACTAAAGACTGAAGTACAAGAAAAGGTAGACCGAGTAGACGACAAGATTGAAAATACACGGGTACAATTTCAGGGAGAGTTGAACGCAACAAGGACGGACCTACGAACAGAAATAAAGACACGAGTGGAGGCAGTCGAGGAGACTATGATCAGTGGATTTACGACTTTAAACACTGAGATACAAACATGTGACAAAAAGCATACGACAAATTACAGGAATTTAGGACAGACGCTAGAAACACTACAACACGAAAATGTTAACGCTAGGACACAATTGGACGAAAAACTTGAAGACAAAGTTACGATATTGGAGAACAGGGTCGGTAACGAAGTCAGACATATACAAGACAAGTTAGACGACCTAGAAAGGAGACACGGAGGACTAGACTACGGACAGCAGATAAAATTAAACCGAGACGCGCTACCGAAATTTGAAGGACGACGGACTGAACAACCGATGGGGTTTTTGGACAGATTAGACGAAATTGTAGAGACAGAGAACGAACGAACGAAATTACAGATAGTTGGGGCGACTTTGACGGGTAACGCGGAAAAATGGCACAACATCATACGGAGACAGTACGATACATACGCGGAATTTAGACGACTGTTCATCGAACAATTTTGGAGTAACACGCACCAGACAAACATAAGGACAAACTTAATAACAGGACATTACAGTAAGATAAACGGATCACGCGAAGAATACGCAATCGACAAATACAACCAGGCACAACATCTGACACCGAAATTGGGCGAGGACGACATAGTATTACTACTTGCGGGACACATGGAACCGGAGGTGACAAAGGTGGTTGTAGTACAGAACATAAAACCCTGCGGAATTTTTAGAGTAATGCGAAATTTCGACTTAGCGACGGCACTGGAGGCAAAGACGCGTGGAGCTTACTGGGAGCAAAACCGGGGTTATAAGGACGAAAACCGACGACACGTATACCACAATGAACACGGACCTAGCTACAGACATGAAGGTTTCAACCACGGACAGCGTAATTATTGGGGACACGACGGAAACAGACGACAGTATTTCAATAGAGAATACCGGGGAAACGAATACAAAGGACAAAATAGGTACCAGCACGGCGACAACACGGATGACGGCCGTATTACGGGAGGCGGGGCATAAACGTCCAACATATTACGACCAGCGCTGTGACAAAGGACACGGACAAGATTGAGGTGGTACAAGTACACGAGGCACCGACGATTCAAAAAAAAACCTCAGTTTTCGGAAGACAGAGTTGTTAGGTTTAGATATAGATTTATGTTATAGTTTAAGTGATTTGTTGTTGAATAATTATACCGTTAATAAAAAGAATTTGTTGTTTATTAATATTAGATTAAGAGATTGTTTATATGTTGCTTTAGTTGATAGTGGTTCACAGTTGTCGCTGGTAAACGAAAGTGTGGTGATAAAACATGCAGAATTTTTAAAAGGACGAATAGAAACAATTGATGGGGTTAATTTATGGTCGGCAATGAACAAGAAGTTAATGACGATTTATAAGGTAGTCCGTGTACCGATATTTGTAGGGAATAAAAAGGCAGGAGATGCAGAGTTCTTGATAACAAAGGGGTTGCAGTTAGATTTTATATTAGGAATGGATTTTATAGAGGATTTTGGATTGAATATAGATGGAAATGATAGGTCGATTCGTATAATAGATAAAGATAAGTTATGGGTGGTGCCTACGGTTAGTTCGGAATATAGGGATGGAAATGATATAGATAAGTCAGGATTAGGAGTGAAAAGGGCAAGTAATTATAGACAGGTTGAAGTGAGATTATGTAATATGTTTGCGAGAATAATTGATGATGGACAGATAGGAAAAGTGCGTATTGATATTAAAGAGAAGCTGGGGGAATTATTTAATAGATTTATAGGGTTGTCTAATGAAGAGCCAAGATTTGCAAAGCGATATACGCATAAGTTAGAGGTCACGGAAGACAGCGGATTTAGTACCAAGGTGTATCCAATTCCGTTTGCAATTAGAAATAGGGTTAAAGCCGAGATTAGTAAGATGTTAAAAGAAGGAATCATCGAACCAGCGAAGACTCCATATGTGAACCCGGTAGTTATTGTACCTAAACCTAACAAAAGAGATATAAGAATTTGTTTGGATGCGAGGAAGTTGAATTCAATTACGAAAGCGCAGTACGAACAACCACAAGGGTTGGATAATTTGTTATATAAGGTGTACGAGATGAAGATTTTTAGCAAGTTAGATTTAAAAAATTCATTTTGGTTGATTCCGTTGCATGAAGATAGTAAGAATTTTACGGGGTTTAGTATTGAAGGGGAGATTTATATGTTTTCTGTAGTTCCGTTTGGTTTAAGTAGTTCTTCAGCAGCACTTGTTAGGGCCATGCAGAAGCTGTTCAACGAGTATGAATGTTTCTGTTCACACTATGTGGATGATCTATTGATTTTTTCAAGGAACGAGCAAGAACACATGGAGCATTTAGAAAAGGTGATCCAAAGGTTGGACGAAGGAGGGTTGAAGTTGAACGTGGAGAAATGCGAATTGTTTAAGAGCCAGGTCACGTATTTAGGATTTGAAATTAGTGAGCATGGTATGAGAATTTGTAATAAGAGGCTAGACGAGTTGAAAAATATTGCGTAACCAAAGAATGTAAGAGGATTGCGAGGATTTTTAGGGGTTTTAAATTATTATAAACGGTTTATACCGAGATATTCTGAGTTGTGTGTGCCGTTGGTGAGTTTGTTAAGGAAAAACGAAAGATGGAAATGGACTGCTGAACGGGAGAAGACGTTTCAAGATTTAAAACGTGCGTTTTATGAAGAGTTGTCGTTAAAGTATCCAAATTTCAAAGACGAATTTATTTTGAGGACGGATGCGTCGAAATATGCGATTGGGGCTGAGTTGGTGCAAATCCAGGACGGAGCTGAGGTACCAATTGTATTTATTTCAAGGGTGTTAAAAGACTGCAAAACCAGATATGCGACGGCAGAGAAGGAGATGTTGGCGATAGTGTATGCAGTGAAAAAGTTACGATTTTATCTGCTAGGAAAGAAATTTTTGATAGAATCCGACAACACGGTTGTAACATTCATGAAGAAAAAGGAGTTTTTGAACAGTAGGTTGTATAGGTGGGCACTAGTATTGCAAGAGTACGATTTTGAAATTAAACATAAACCAGGAAAGGAAAATGTGACGGCGGATTTTCTAAGCAGACAGCAGGTAGAGGCGAATAAAGAAGACGTGAAGGATTGTTTAGTTGCTTTACAGGAGTTCAGGGATGTTGGTCGGTGGACAAACGCCAAGCTTATGGAGACGCAGAGGCACAGTGAGGTGAGCTCGATACGCGAGAAATTAACGAGGGAAAATGTGGAGGAGTACCGTGGATTTACAATTGTAGGCCAGTTTGTGGTAAAAAGGATAGGGGATGCAGAGCTGTTAATGTTATCCAGGGACACGGCTGTGGAAATTATAGACGAAATTCATCTGAAATTTGGACATATAGGCATTAGAAAAACATTTTTGGTATTTAGAGAGGCATTTTATACAAGAAACGATATCACGGTGGTTAAAGAACGGATTAATCGTTGTAAGATTTGTATTTTAGGGAAAGACAAAAACGTGGTGTTGCAGAACATACCGATGAATGTGAGCGTGAGTGAACCCTTAGAATTGGTAGCTATTGATTACTTGAGCAACCTAATTACTAGTGAACAGGGGTATCGGCACATATTGGTAATGGTGGACGTTTTTTCGAAATTTGTTAAATTATTTCCGGCAAGGCGAAGTAACACGGTGCATGCTTTACAGTCGATTAGAGAATTTGGAAGCCAGGTTGGGAAAATGGATAGGATTTTGGTAGACAACGCGACATATTTCAATAACCAAAGATTCAGAAACGGGTTAAATAGAGAACATATTAAGGTATCATTTAGCAGTATACGGCATCCGAAAGCAAATCCATGCGAACGTTTTATACGAGAGGTCATAAAATATCTACGGTTGGCGACGCAAGAGCACCACGATAGATGGGTTAGATATCTGCCACAGATCGAAAATTTTATGAATTGCGTACCGAGTTCTGTTACAAAAACATGTCCGATAACATTGATTAGAAAGATTATACCAGCTAGGCCTTGGAGGGAAGAAGTCGAGGTGCAAGACATCACAGAGTTGTTGGGTAGTGTTAGGCATAGAATTGAAAGGATGCAGCGTAGGGACATCGAGCGAAGGCGTAGTAGGATTAAAAAAAGGACGATTTTTGAAATAGGAGATATGGTGGTAGTAAAAAGATTAAGGGTTTCAAACCGCGAAAGAAACATTTGCGCGAAGTTGTTGTTTCCTTACGAAGGGCCGTACAAAATCACGAGTATTTTTGCTGAAAGAAATACGTTCGAATTAGATACTATGACAGGGGAATGTCGTGGGCGTTTTCACTTAGAAAATTTATATCCATATAAAATTGTACAAGAAGAGGGTTTAGCATGATGAGAGTTCATGCGACGGAAAGTTTAAATTTGTTTTATTTTATAGTGTAAGTTATTATATAGCGTAGTTAGACAGACGTGAGAAAAATGAAATTAGGTGTTGAGTAATAATTAATATGTAGAAATGCGTAGAGTGGTTTTAAACAAAACTAGAAATTATGCACACCCAGATAAGAGTTATAAAGACAGACGAAATTTCCACTTTTATTCAAAACCAGTGGTGCCAATGAAATGTTAGTAGGGGCTTAAAGGGTTCTAATTGTTGTTTTGTTGAAGGTAGTGTATGCCAAATAAAGAAAGCCAAATATCAGATCCCGTAACTGAGAAATTTATGTTTGCCGTACTTTACAAACGTTAAAGTATTTGAAATATTAGTCAAAATGTAAGTGCCAAGACGTAAAAACAATGACTTGATGACGTGATAAAGCACAGTATTCAAGGATTTACGCTGAGTTGTATGTTGAATAAGCCATAGAACGTACATTTGCTAATCGAGAAACCGGATGCGTCTGTAGAAATTACACTATTCACCACGCAGATCCAGGTTTATATGTGTAACATTTCGGCATTTATTTTAATAGAATCAATCTTTGGACAAACATGTAATATCAAAATTATAAGTAATAGCATTGTCAAATATGATTGAAGGGTTGTGCGATATTAAGGACCAATGATTGAACACTTATATATGAGAAAGGAAAGTGTAAAAGAAAGAGTATAAGGTATTAGTGACACGAACTTGTTGGGACGATGTTATTGGATGGAATTTGTATACAATGTATTAAAGAGTAGGCATATTTGAATTGTAATTATCACCTAGGAAAAGATAAACAAGGAGTCGATTTATAATTTTTTTGGTAGTAAGAAGTATTTTTGTAAACTGCGCTAAATTTTGAACATTTAAAGAATTAATAAATGAATTTGAAAGTTTAAGAGTTTGATTGATTTATAAAGAAGAGTACGGATAAGCAAGAGTAAGAATAATTAATAGCAACGACGAAGTGAAAAGGTTAAGAGTGGATTAAAGTAACAGTGGAAAAGGCGTAGTAAATAGTGGGATATTGGAACGAGGTTGATAAAGGCAGAAAGGCATTGAATGGTATTTATAAAACTGAAGGCGATATTAATGGAATAGATTTGGATATGGTATTAGGAGGATTAATGGTATTGAATGGTTATTAGAGGATAGCAGTGAATTGGAAAGAGTGGACTTAGGAGGAAAGCATTGAATTTGGAACGAGCGGAATTTGGAACAGGAAAGCATTGGAGTAGCAGGAGGAGTAATACGGGCAAAGAAGATTCGACATCTAGGAAAATTAGCCCAGGGGAAGTTATATAAAAAGGTAGTCAAAATTCTAAATTTGGGTATATTTATTTTAGATTTGGGGATATCGAAATTCATTAAAAGAAACCTGGAACTGGACAGCAGATCTTTCATAGTGATAGTGCCAGCAGTGTAAAGACGCATACGGCGAGGGAGATTTTTGAGCCAGTTTCCAAAGAGGCCGACGACGAAGTGTAAAATAGGTGAGTACTGTGGTTTTAACGTCAAAGTCATAAATTTTGTAATATTAATTAATTTGGCACAAGGCTACGTGGATCGTATATAAAAATTTGGCATATACAAGTGTAAAATATCACAGGTACACAAAAACAAAAGGTAGTGCTGTTTGGTTGGTGCATTGCACATCTACTTACCACTGAACCCACGGTAAGTAGGTGGATACCCTGGGAAGAACGAGTTTTCAAATAGTCGAGGCATATTAACACAGTTTTGTTTTATAAACCAACCAAACGTACATAAAGCACGTAACATAAAATAAATATTTGCATATTATATAAAATTAAATAAATAAATAAAAAAAGGCGCGAGGGGGTAGCATAAGAATATATATATATATATATATATATATATATATATATATATTACTCATATTTAAACCAGGCTAGAAAATTAAATAATCACATCAAATAATTTTAATCACCGTGTAGAAGCTTTGGGAAAAGGTACGCGTTATTAAAAAACCGTGGAGAATAAAAATTCATTTGTTTCATTAAAAATAAAAGATTTAAATCATTTACAAGACGCTTGCTATAAAAAAAAGGAAGCAGTATTAAAATGCTCTACGTGTAATTTAATTATTCCGAGTAAAAAAACAAATAGAAATTACGTGCAAAATTTATATTTATTAACTCAATTTTAAGTAACCGGTATTAAACAAAGTGTACACATAATAATTAATATTTAATTTGTATTCGCTAAAAATGAAAGGGTAGAAGTCAATTTTAGTTGGAGTTAATTGAACCATTAATAATATAATAAGCATAAAAGCTTGTGAAAACCCAATAATAGTCAAATCGTAGAAGGGTATTTAAAATGTTACGTTTGAACACACCTGCGCATTTTTAAAAGGCAATTTCAGTTTAATTTGTTTAGATAAACATGTCGATTCTACGGATATTGGAAACGGTCGGATGCTTTAGCACGAAATACAGAACACCTGCGTATTTTTAAAAAAGCTCGTTCTGCGTAAAATTTGCAGATAACAAATGGTTTCAGAGAATGTTGGAGAAACCGTCGCTTATATTAACGGGAAGACTAGATACGGGGTTATTTAACCCAGATAACAGTCCATGTGGACTGAAATAATCCATAGTAAGGAATATCAATTTGCACCACTAAGAACAGGTTAGAGAAGGAAAGATAATGTGCGTAAGACAAAGACACATATAGTAAAAGGCGTGAGTGGAGCAACGTCATTGGGTTGCGATTGGTTGAAAGTAAAAAGCAAACTTGAGAGGTAAAAATAACATTTCTGTATAAAAATTAATTAGTTATTTCCAGACGTTGCGAGCCGTGTCGAAATTTCTGAGATTTAACTGGTGCAAGTACAAATTTCGTAAAAATCGCATGCCGGACTGCGGAATGGGAGCCGAGCATGCGAAATTCTAGAAACTGGCCGTTTTGGGGACAAGACCGACAGACAGGCTAACCTCTATATATACCTAGATTAATATAAACAAGCTCTCTTAGATCTGCGACTTGATTCAATGCGTTAAACAGTGCTTTTTAGTTTTCCGAGTTTGATAGAATAATTTAAAGTTTGCTCGTATATTTTGGTGATTTTAAAACAGTTTGTTCTTTACGTGCTACAATGAATGTACTTTAGTGCACTTAGAGAAGAAGATACAAGGTAATAAAGTCTAGTATCACTGTACCAATTAGTAAAATTTGCAACAACAAATGAATACACAAAAGTAGGCAGTTTTGGCGTATATTGGTGAAAGAAGTATGAATTTCTTTGTTATTTTTCGGGGGTATTAATAATTAAATGATTCGTAAACGTGTCTGGATCCACAAAACAAGCTTCAGATATACACAAATGAGTTCCGGAAAAGCACTGAAACTACTTTAGATGAATGGTGATGTAGAAAATTTTAAGGGCGACCAGCAATACGAGGACCTAAACATAACCCAGTTGGATTGGTGTGATTAACAGAGGACGATGTACATTGAAGCCACTAGTGCAGTAACCTTCAGGTAACTTATGCTTTGTTGTTGGATTTTGATATTTTGGTGTGTGTTGAATAACTTTATAATTGATTTACTTAAAATGGACAGTAGTGAAATTGTACTAACAATAAAATTTTAATTTTAAGGTGAAATTTGCTTGTTTAAGTAGAAAGGGTATTTAGTATTGATGTTCTGGATTATGATGAAAATTTGGGTATGTCTTTGAGCTCAATTAGACGAACCTGGTTAATTAACGTAAAGGGGTGGTAGATGCTCCCTTTGTACTCAGACTCAGGTCTGCATATATTGTTATATTAATTAGTAGGCATCCTACAAGGACTTTAATTCTGGATGCACTTTAAAATGATAATAAATTTAATCTTGAAATTTTCTGATACTGAAATTTATGCTGAATTTTAATTTTGAAATTTTAATGTTTTGTGAATATTGATGTAAATAGAGTTAACGTTGGTGTTTGTGATAGGAATGTGTTTGTTTTTTTTTATGAATGAGGATGAAGGTTTAACTAGGTGAGCAGCCGAGGCGGAAAAGAGTAAAGAGGCGAGTAACAGAAGAAAGTCAATGGACCAACACAGTTAAGGTAATGAATAGCTTTTTGTAGGATTTACAGCATTCTTGACGCCCAATTCGTGAGGCTCGATTCTAATACAGGGAAACACAGCATTCTTTATATATATATATATATATATATATATTTATATTACTCAAATTTAGACCAGGGTAGAAAATTAATTAATTACATCAAATAATTTTAATCACCGTGTATAAGGAATTTTATTAGATAATACGCTTTATTAAAAAAAAAAAACCGTGGAGCATAAAAATTCATTCGTTTTATTAAAAATAAGGGATTTAAATTATTTACAAGACGCTTTCTATAAAAAGAAGCACAATTAAAATGCTCAACGTGTAATTTAATTATTCCAAGTAAAGAAACAAATGGAAATTACGTGCAAAATTTATATTAATTAATTCAAGTTTAAGTAACGAGTATTAAACAAAATGTACAAATAATAATTGAATATTTAATTAGGATTCACTAAAAATTAAAGGGTTTTTTTTTTATTGGAGTTAATTGAACCATCAGTAACATATAATATGTATAAAAGCTTGTAAAAACCCAATGATATTCAAATCGTAGAAGTGTTATTTAAAATGTTACGATTGAACACACCTGCGTATTTTTAAAAGGCAATTTCAGTTTAATTTGTTTAGATAAACATGTAGATTCTACGGATATTGAAAACGGTCGGATGCTTTAGCACGAAATACAAAACAGTGTTTATTTAAAAGTCTCGTTCTGCTTAAATTCTGCAGATAACAAATGGTTACAGAAAATGTTGGAGAAACCGTCGCTTAATATTCACGGGAAATGCTAATAAAGTGGGTTATTTAACAGCCCACGTGGATTGAAATAACCGATACTAAAGAATATCGATTTGTACCACTCAGAACAGGGTAGATAAAGACGGATAATATGCGCAAGACAGAGACACATATAGTAAAAAGCGTGATTTGAGCAACGTCACTGGGTTGCGATTGGTTGACAATAAGAGGCAAACATGAGAGGTAAAAATAACATTTCTGTATAAAAATTAATTAGTAATTCTCAGACGTTGCGAGCCGTGTGGAAATTTCATAGATTTTAAACTTGGACGTGTGCAAATTTTGTAGAAGCTGTGCCGAGCGATCGAAAAGGGAACATAGAATGACAAAATTCTGAAAACTGTCCGTTTGCGGGACAAAACCGACGCACGGGCGGGCTATTATATATACCCGTGTTAATATGAGTTTCTCTCTCTTAGTTTTTCGATTTTGATTGAATAATTTAAACAGTTTGCTCGTATATTTTGGTGATTATTGAATACTTTAAAACAGTTTGCTCTTTACGTGCTACGATGAAAGTTATTTAGTGCATTTAGAAAAGAAGATACAAGGTAATAAGGTCTAGTTATAATTGCGAGTACTGTACCAATTATTCAAATTTGCAACGACAAATGAATACACAAAAGTAGGCAGTTTTGGCGTATAGAGTAAAAGAAGTATGAATTTCTTTGCTATTTTTCGGGGGTGTTAATAATTAAATGGTATTCGTAATCGTGATTGGATCCACAAAACAAGATGTTGATATACTTAGATGAGTCCTGAGAAGCCCTGAAACAATTTTAGATGAATGGTGGTGTAGAGAATTTTATAAGCGTTCAGAATCAGAAGCCGTAAACATAACCCAGTCGGAATGGTGTGATTAACAAAGGACGATGTACATTGGAGCCACGAGTGCATTAACTCTCAGGTAACTTATGCTTTGTTGTTCGATTTTTGATGTTTTGGTGTGTGTTGAATAACTTTATAATTTGTTTACTTAAAATGGACAGTAGTGAATTTGTACAAACAACAAAATTTTAATTTTAAGGTAAAATTTTCTTGTTTAAGTAGAAAGGAGTATTTAGTATTTATGTTCTTGATTAAGATGAAAATTTGGGTATGTCTTTGAGCTCAATTAGACGAACCTGTTTAATTAACGTAAAGGGGTGGAAGATGCTCCCTTGTATTCAGACTCAGGTCTGCAAATATTGTTAAATTAATTAGTAGGTATCCTACAAGGACTTTAATTCTGGATGCAAATTAAAATGATGACAGATTTAATCTTGAAATTTTGTGATACTGATATTTATGCTGAAATTTAATTTTGAAATTTTAATGTATTATGAATATTGATGTAAATAGAGTTAACGTTGATGTTTGTAGTAGGAATGTATTTGTTTTTTTCTTGAATGAGGATGAAAGTTTTAACTAGGTGAAGCAGCCGAGGCGGAAAAGAGTAAAGAGGCGATTAACAGAAGAAAGTCAACGGACCAGTTAATTTAGAAGGTTTCACAACATTCTATATATATATATATATATATATATATATATATATATATATATATATATATATATATATATATATATATAGCTAATTTTTACATACTAAATGTATCACCCTGTAGATAAATTTCCTACCTATACATAGTTTCCAACATGGATATGAAATACAAATAACAATGTATTACCTATTATAGTCTGCTTCTGGTATAAATGATCAATTATCTGGAAGTGTATGTGACCTTTCCTCGGTTGATTTTTCACAGTTCTCTAAATATGAAATACAATGATATAACAATTTAGATTATTTATACAAATTAGCATACTCTGTCTCAGTCATCGACTTCATTGTTTCTGGCTCGGAAGTTTCTTCAGATAAAGTACTTGGATTACTAACTACCTCAGGTAATCTTTGCAGACCTGATGGGCCAGGCTTGTCTAAATTATCTGATGTGGATTTCAAACTGAAAAAGTTAGGGTTTTATTATGAAATCTAATTAATATGTGTATTTGTGAAATTATAATGTAACGGGCATAACCAGTGTAGTTAGAAGGCTTGAACCATTGTTTGCAGGTGAGGCAAAATTACTCATTTTTAGTTCAGTACTTAATAATTATATAAAAATCATATGACACATCCGAGAGCTTACTTCGTTCAAAATAGCACAAAAATTCTTCGCATTGTTGTCAAAACAATCTAAAGCTTATGAAATCCTATAGAATTTAAGAAAAAAAATAATAATATTTTGTAAAACACAGCTATCAAAATTCAACGAGGTAAAAACGTGAATGTTATTGTTATGTATGTACCCTACAAATTTGATGAGTATTTCTAATACAGTACAGATGTGCTATTCTGACGTACATTTAAAACTATTCATTGAGAAAATACCAAGTAATTTTTTTCTACGTCATAATTTCAGGGTAATCACACTAACTTATTTCTATGAAGAATGCGAAAACACTTATATTTTTAGTTTGCATTATCATATTTATAAATTCCAAATAGTCATAAGTGGAGAGTCGGGTAATTTGTGGTTTTCTATTCTCAAGGCATCTGAAGAATGTATAATTCTTGTGGGTGGATATGCGACATTTAAATAGATATACCTTCTTTGTTTTTGGATTTTATATTCCAAAATAAACAGCCACATAAAGATATCCTAGCTACACTACTGAATGTATTATAACTTACATCGGTAATTGTTGCATTTTCAGCCATCTTAAGCGGGCTGCTTTAGACTTGGACGATCATTTTCTGGTACCACCTGGATTTTGGTTATACACCTTCTTATATTTACCCATCTGAAAAATGTAAATACGTAAATAAAAGAAACTTTACACCAGGCGACAACGTTTTTTGTATTTCAGATAAATATTTGAAATTTGAAAGGCTTGTACAAGACAAAGCGGGAGTACAAATTTTTTTATATAATTGTGAATTTCAAATTATTTACGGTCTGACTAGAAGTGAAAAGTACTGTATAAATTACACACCCTCTAGTTTTGTACATTTTTAGAATCAGTTGATCATTTTTAGTCCTAGGACATTATTTCAAATTTTTTAGAAATAGGTGTTTTCTTATTTAAGTTTTGAAAAGAAAAATAAGCGAATGTAATTCTCCTAAATTGGTGTATAATTGTGAGAAAAATTTGAAATCTAACGACTTTTCATGTTATTAGTAATAGTTATATTTTCGCCAGAAATTTCAAAACATTTTTTCTTAAAAGTAAGATTTTGCAAAATCTATTAGGCTGGATCTCAATAAATTTTAAAAGGATTTTTAAAGTTTTGGTACCCTAAATAATCACAACATGATAGGACATTTTTAGGGGACTGCTTAAATTATAAATAGGGTTTATGTCGTTTTTAAACTGATTTATATAGGACAAAAAAAGTTAGTGTAGCAGTTTCTGTCATTTTTACCATTTGGTGTCATAAATTAAATAATGAATATCTTTGATAAAATAGTGTATGCAAAACAAATAATTTATTTATTCAAGAAGACAGTAGTTGCTCGACTAAATCAAATCTACAAAAATTAATGTCAATATTTGAACACGCATTTTCAAAATCGAATGAAATATATAATTAATTTTGTCCATAACTTATCTGTCTATCCACAAAAGTATAAGAATTTTAGAATATACTAACCCCAAGCTCAAATACACCCACACCAAATGAATCATTAAATGTTTGTTTGTAATAATAACGAAATGTCACTCTATGAACAATAAACTACACATTCAAAAATAAAAATTAGCGAATACCATATGCACATAATTGAAATAATACAATACAATACAAATTTGTTTCGGCAAACGACCTTGGCTATTATTAGAATGCACTATGTATCTAACGCTTTGCTTGCTGTTCAACAACTTCGAAATTGCCGAAGGTCATTTACGACGAATAGATACAGGAATGGAGAAAATAAACCAGCATCGTACCGTATCCTAGCAACCGTTATTTGCCTAACTTGGAAACGAACCACTAAACTACTAAAGTTAAAATAAAGTAGTTTCCTCTATCATGCAAAAGTTATACCACAAAGGCGGCTATTTTAAAATTAGTTCGTGTTATGAAAATAGAGGGATGCTATCGCACCCTTAAATCTTAAGCCAAGCCTAAATACATACGGAGAACATAGCCACAGAAATGTTAGTTACAGGAGTAAATTAAACAGCTATCCGTAGGTTTTATTCTTCTAATCAATATGAAAATATTTTTAAAGTAACACATTTATCTTTTTAATATAACAAAACAATTCATCCTATATCGTATAACAACTCTTCTTTTATAAATACCTGCCTTTACAGAAGCACTTTGGCAAGGTATACAGCATTCGCTCTAATTAAACAACCCAACTTATTAACACAAAAACTATTTCAAATAATTTACTTGAATTCTATTTTTCTTAAGTATCTTTTTAAAAACATGTTAACGATCAACCTACTAGTTTTCTTTAGAAATTTATTATAATCTTGGATACATATGTCATGTTTAATAATCTGTCCGCAAGTACACAAATCAAACCTACTACTATTGATTAAAGGAATATGATATATATATATATATATATATATATATATATATATATATATATATATATTGTTACGTGTATTATTACTCAGCTTTACAATCATCAAAAATTATTAGAATTAATTATTAATTATCAAGTGCGAAATTACAGTCATTGGAAGTTCACACACAACTACCAGGAAAGCAAATTCTTAATCAGCATGAAACATAGAACCACACACAGGAAATGAACGATTACTAATTATGAGATAATAACGTTTAATTATAACAAGGAGATTACGCACCAATCAGTGGGAAGCGCGAATTAATAAAAATAGGAGCGCGCCCAAAAATCGGGAGAACGTACATAGGTCTTGAAGAAGGTAAATCCTTGAAGGTGTGTGTGCTTCTATCCCCAGCAGCCTAAGAGAAATGTAAGTAAATATTTGTAACTTTTTTTGTAACTGTCATGCTATAAATATTTCTATTTAATTATCATGCTTATAATTATATATGTATCTACGTAACGAATGATCGTTACTAATATGTTAATATGCTTGTAGTCATGCTGTAACTATTTATAATCTATACGCCTTACTGTAAAATATGTTCATATGCTCGTTGCTTAAGATTAAACACTGATTCTGTACTTCGGGTTATTATTTATGCATGAACTTCAATCACCAGTCCTGGTAGGAACATGTAACTAATAAATCGACCCTGGAACTCTATCCGCGGGTAACCCCTCTAGACATTCTTAGATACCCCCTGAGCTACGCACGTGACACATGCGGTGTAAACGCCGCACTGTCACATATGGTGGAGGTTCGCCGGCTCCTCTGTCTTACACACATGGTAGAGGATTTTAAGGCTTAATCACCCTTAAAAAACTAGACTGTTAGTTAGTAGTTCCTACTTATGTACGAATAAACGCGAAAAGAAAAACCCTAATGACGACAAGCGCCGAAGCAGACAGTGCAACTAACACAACAATTCTGTATTTCTCTCCGGGAGAAATTACTTACGACGAGTACATTTTAAAAGTATAAATTAAGGAAACCAACAGGTTTTCATTTTTGATTTCTAATCAATGCAACATAGCGCTATATAAATAAAAAAGGAGGAGATAAGTCTAAATAGAAAGACGTATATAATTAATTTGAAATTTAGTAGATTAGTGGATAAAAGACATAACAGAAAACAAATTCAAAGACGTGTCTAAGCCACGATAGTAATTAACGTATTGAACGTTACAGGTTATACGTGCTTAATAATATAATACATTATTCTAGTATAACAGCTATTCATCATTCAATTCTCAGACTAGTATATAATTAATTTTTTTTTTATATACATATACAATTTTTTACTCGAGGCAATAAACTTATTTTTAAAAGAATGCCTCCATTACTAAAGTATATTATGCTCTTATGTAAATTTTTACAACCAACGTGTGGAACCACAATCACACCAGGTATATACCTACAAAGACTACCAAATATTTCATTTTATGAAACTTCCACACAACTGCTATTCAGGTTTATACAACCAACACAAATAGAATATGGTAGAGAATGTGTGAATTATATATGTGCAACAAACCACAATTTTTGTAAAAAATACTTGACACCTGCAACATATTTAGACGCAATAACGCCGAATTTTACTGCTGAACACCTAACATCCAATGATAAAATTTTAATGGATGATGGAGATCTGTTTGATATTCAATACATAACACGGAGCCATATCCCTCGTGTTTTTACGACTCCTTACGAGATAGATCTTTTGACAAAACAAAATTTGTTAAAAGAAAACTTCCAATAAATGAAATTCATTATGAAACACCATTCCCATTTTTAATGCAAATACTGCAAATTGTAACAGTCCATTATTTATGTCTGTAATTATAGCAGAACGACTTTCATTATATGAATGGACAAGATCTCTAGCTGAAATGTGCCAGCATAAAATTCCGCATATTGACGTCATTCCAATGCAAACATTGGAATTAGCTTTAAGTAGAATAAAAAACGAAACATTAATGCAAAATCTTTCATTATCTCTAGAATATACCTCATCGTATTATACACTACCACTTTTGGAATGCGTTATTTCCAAAAGGCAACACTAATTGGCATACACGTACCATTAATAAGAAATGAATTCAATGGACTAACCATGCGACGAATCGTTAATCCACCGTTTGCATGGAACCACTACACATGCACAGTGTCGATACCGACCATCGACGTAGCCTACATACAACATGTATCTACTAATAACTGGAAATTTTTAACCCCACGCTGCGATCCATTCAAGGAAAGTCTATGTTTCCTGAACCGACCATTTGAAAACAACCCATTGGCAATATCTTGCGTTAAACACTTACTTCAGGACAGCACAGGATACCAACTAGCTAAAGCTTGTCCAATAGAATGTAGAGATACAGGAACAGAAACAGAGTTCCTAACACAGTTAGATGTTAATCATTATCTGATCACACATCCTCATCCAAACACCACTATCCTTTGCAACCACATGAACCACTCCCTACCGTCATATTCCTACATCGGAGCAATTTTACTTCAACTACCATGTAAATGCTCATTACACGGACAACACGCAACAATAGTAGCCAATAAAGTATTATGTTTGGAAGAAGTCGATGTACAGCTAACCCACATATTACCAGCTCAATGGACCAAATTTAAAAGTTTAACACTACCAAAAATGGGACAACCCAACTTAAAATTCGACAGTTTGGCCGACTGCTTAGACGAAAAATGGATTTTACGTCTCGATGTTGACAACAACGACTACTTACCTTATTACCTACTCTCTTTGTCTCTAATCCTTTTCCTCACAAATTTTGTAATACTGTATCTCATGGCCAAACGACTACGTGTCATAACAAAGACACTTAAACGCAATGGAATACGACAACAACCACCAAAAATTCAAAGTAGACAACCAACAAATTTCTCATCGCTATTGCCACCGCAGCCAATACAATCCCAAACATAACCCAGACAACGTAGATACAGAAGAAAACCACGACTACTTACTACCGTCACCAACCCTATCTCCGGCAGACATTGTCATCCGACCGCTACCAACTCTGCCAACAATGCCACAACTTCGAGAAACGTCTACCACAAGTAGACACCTAGATCACCTAAGCCAATCACCCAGCGAATATGTTACAATGTCGCAACTGCTTAGAAAAAACCCAAAACTTTAAATACATTTCGTAGTGACTAAAAAGTATAGTGTACGTGCCTTCAAAAAAGTGTTTGCCCCAAAGTGTAATTATGTATTATTCATTGTATCTTATATTTCAAATCTTTGTGAATTATGTATTATCTATTGTAATTTATATTTCAAATCTTTGTATTATCTATCGAATTATGTATTATCTATTGTAATTTATATTCCGAATCTTTATGTATTATGTATTGTATATTATGTTTCAAATCTTTACACATTAAGTATTATCTATTTCATATCATATATCGTGCATGACGTATTATGTATTAGTATTGTACACTACATTTCTCACAGGCAACGCTCTTGGTAGTTGTTCCCTCAAACATTTTCAAACATAGCATCTTTTCCCTCTCTCTCTTTATCTTCTTTCTTTTTCTTCTTTTTGGCCCATCACTTAACGTCAAGGAAACTTGGAGGCCAAGTTTTTTTAGAGGGGGGGTAATGTTACGTGTATTATTACTCAGCTTCACAATCATCAAAAATTATTAGAATTAATTATTAATTATCAAGTGCGAAATTACAGTCATAGGAAGTTCACACACAACTACCAGGAAAGCAAATTCTTAATCAGCATGAAACATAGAACCACACACAGGAAATGAACGATTACTAATTATGAGAGAATAACGTTTAATTATAACAAGGAGATTACGCACCATTCAGTGGGAAGCGCGAATTAATAAAAATAGGAGCGCGCCGAAAAATCGGGAGAACGTACATAGGTCTTGAAGAAAGTAAATCCTTGAAGGTGTGTGTGCTTCTATCCCCAGCAGCCTAAGAGAAATGTAAGTAAATATTTGTGACTTTATTTGTAACTGTCATGCTATAAATATTTCTATTTAATTATCATGCTTATCGTTACTAATATGTTAATATGCTTGTAGTCATGCTGTAACTATTTATAATCTATGCGCCTTACTGTAAAATATGTTCATATGCTCGTTGCTTAAGATTAAACACTGATTCTGTACTTCGGGTTATTATTTATGCATGAACTTCAATCACCAGTCCTGGTAGGAACATGTAACTAATAAATCGACCCTGGAACTCTATCCGCGGGTAACCCCTCTAGACATTCTTAGATACCCCCTGAGCTACGCACGTGACACATGCGGTGTAAACGCCGCACTGTCACAATATATTGCCGTGATTTACCTGAACAATCGAGCCCCAGCGTTGGGCCGTTTTAAAATCGCTGTGATATTAGGTCCCACGATTAGGCGTAATAAAATATATTATGATTTAAGGACCCACGTTGGGCATGTCATAAAATTGCTGAGATATAAGGCCCCACGATTGTGCGTAATAAAATTTATAGTGATATTTGGTCCCACGATTGGGCGTTATCATAAAATGCTGTGATATTCTGAACAATTGAGCTCCAACGACGGGTGTCATAAAATTTACAGTGATATTTGCCTCTATTATTATTTTAAGCCCCAATGTTATGAAATGTTAAATTAGGATTTTTACGCCGACTAGCTTACTGAATAAATCTTATTGAATCAAATAAAGCAATTCTATAATACACAATATAATAATTGATAATATTTACAACACTCAAAATTTTCCTTTTTGTACAGAATATCTACATATACCAGATTTGTTTTTCTGAAAGCCAGCAAAAATATCTTTTAATTATTCAGGCACCTTCGAACGTTTCAACATACCTATTCCATTTTCATAAATCTCAAAGTGGCCTTTTTTGATGACTCTTAAAAATATACAATGTGGCAAATATTAAATCAAAAACAGTTTTCAACAATAAAGTGTATTAAGATTGCTAACCTGGAATGGGTTCTGTAGTTCCATCCTAGTCTATGATCTGCATCCTCTTTCTGTGTTCGGTTTGCTGATTGATATGCCGGCCCCATATTAGAATTGCCTACCATAAATTGCTTCCAATTAAAATCGTACCAAGTCGGAATATGTCCAAATTAGAATACGTTCATTTTAAATTATCTCCAAAATTAAAGTATGTTCAAAGTTAGAAGTCCCAAATTAAACTCGTCTCAATTAAATATCCCAAATTAAAATCCAGATTGAAAATCCAAATTTAAAACCCAAAATTAACGGTCGAAATTAAAAACCAATATTAAGGTCCAAAATTACAGTCCAAATTAACAGTCAAAATTAAAAGCCCTGTTTTATTAATTTTAGAAATGAATTTAATTAAGTCGTTTTACTTACGTCTATTTACAGATCGGCTTATTTTCGTTGCACAAATTCTCGCACTTTTAACTCTGATTTATTTTGATTTATACTTTACTGGTTACGTAAGTTTTTAACACCTTTGAACATAGTCGCTGCTTAGTTTGAATATAGACTAAAATGTCGTTCCGTTACTATCGTATATATAAGCCCTACCTCCAATTGATTACATTGGCTTGTTGACATTTTAGGACGATACTTCTGCCTTATCTCGCACACCTCGGGTTTTTTACCAATTACTTAGTTTAAATTTTTCAATGCATGCATTGTTTGTCACGTGTGCATCTCGCATATTGTGGTATTATTCAAGAATTTCCAACTTTTGACTTTTATTAACTCACGTATTTGTATGTTTGTCAATTTTATTGTCTAATTGAATTGCCTGGTGCTTATTTATTTCTACATAATATTGGTTTTCTAAACAAATGTGTTTTCTTCCAGTCACGTAACGATTTTCTAATAATGCAATTGTTAAATATTTGCAATGCCAGTTTATCTGATGCAATTTGTTGCGCTTTAAAATCTTATCTTTACTTGTAAACTACACTTAGACATTTTTATGTTCTCATGCATTTAATCCCGCATTATCCATATACAGTGTCCTCTCAATTAACATTATGTAGAGTGACCGATTTACTCCTATAATTTCTTGAATTATGTGCTTTTCTTAAAGTAGAAGTTGTTTATATTCATTCTACGACCCCTATGACTTAACCTACCCCTAAACTATCCTTATTAACCTAGCAATATATATATATATATATATATATATATATATATATATGGCAATATTCTACTGCGGAAATTTGTTGACAAAGAAATGGCGCAAGAATAACTGTATTATACATAAATGGACTATGAAAGAACACACATGCAGTATTTATATATAGCAAATAGCTTATATTACAGAACCATTTGTGCATATATCACATCTTTTTTGTAATATTCGGTATCATTTCATCCTAGGTTATATAGTATGAAATTAAATAACTGATGAAATTAATAGGTATAGGCTAAGGCTACCTCTATGTATAAAATTAGATTGCAATATATATATATATATATATATATATATATATATTATATTCGTCCTTTCTTGACCATCTGTTTATATTTTAATTAAATTAATTGGAACTTGGTCATTTTCAACTATCTTAGTTATATGGTGTTTGTTGTGATGAAATTTCTACTCAGTGATAATTAAGATATTTAAAGGTTAAGTTGAATGACAAATGTAGTCAGATAAGTTAAAGTTAGGTATTAGTGAAGATGTAAAATAATATAGTTTTAAAAACATTTTTATATTGTTAACTTAAGGTATATATAAATATATTATAAATTTATTAATAGTAATTTGTGTAATAGTATTTTTAGAAACATATTTGAAAATGGAAAACCGAAACGCGTCATATGTATTGAATTAAAATGATTGATTGAACAGTTTCATTTCATCACAACAAACACCATATAACTAAGATAGTTGAAAATGACCAAGTTCCAATAAATTTCCAATGATGAAATTTAATATGTGATTCCATTTGAAAATCAAATTCACTAAAGACGTTCACGTAGTCGAACGCTTAAACTTTATCCATTAAATTTTAACATCGATTGATATATAAAACGTATAATTAAATTAAAGCACTTCCTTAGAAAATAGATACAGATAGTGAAAATGAGATGTCTTGTACTACACTGGATATACTGCGGAAGCGGCAAAAATTGTAAGTTTGAACACACTACCGGAAAAGAAGAGAAAAAACTTTCTTGTTTAATTTTCACATGTAATACCACAAGAGGTTCAAAATTATCGGGTAATTCCCGATAGGTTCGTTGCAAACAAATGAAGGAGTCAAGTTTTTCAGTTTAAAAATCACGAGCGCGAAGCGCGAGTGATTTTCTGAAAAACTTGACGACTCGTTTGGTTGCAGGGAACCAGAGGAAATACCGATTAATTTTGAAGCTCGAGTGGTATTCGGGGGATTATTTTTCCATCCAAATTTTGTCCAATACAATTCCATCATGAGACAAAATCCATAGTTCAAAATTAAATACCAACAATTATTGATTTAATTCATATTCAGTGTGTTACAATTAAAAATACAATTGTTATAGACATTAGAACAATTTTTATTCAAATCAGCGTTATTGGTGATCGGTCCAGAGGAAGTGGAAGGCTGTGGGTGTGCAACGGAAGGGAATGGAATTTTGCATTATATTCACTTCATTGCGCTCATATTTACGCAGCTTCTTCAGAATCGCTTTATGATGTTCTTGATCCAGTTGTAGATAAGGCCGAATTGAATGAGTAGTCGCATGCCCAGTAATTTTAATAATTTGTTGTTCTCCAACTCCTGATTTCGCCAGATTAGAAACAGCTGTTGCACGACTTGAATGATTCGTGATTCTCTTGTTTCCGACATCAAGACCGGCCTTTTCGCTGACTCCTTCACCCACTTCGCAATCATATTCTCGCCTACTGGAACATCTTTATACCAGCCACTGCTACCTGGATTTCCCAGCTCGGATTTGGAGTCAGGAAAAATCTATCTGTCGTTATTTTCTCAGTTCTCTTAACTTGTAATTTTCTAAAGAGTCTCACTGGACACTTATTGGGGACTACTGTATTCTCGGCCAACCACTTACTATCAGACAACTTTTGTCACCACCTTGCGTAGTTTTGCTGAAAATTGGATTGTATTCAATTCTGCCAGTGAGTTCTCCATCATTTTGCCTCTCTTCTCGGAAGTGATATATCATTGTCTTGGATCCTTCACCACCTCGCCAAGCTAACTCCACTGAGACAATCATGAAAAATTTTTTTTGTAATCCCTCAGGTGTTTCTTCGTCCCATGCATTAACCATTGTATCCCAATCCTTGTCTTCTAGAGCTACTGCACTCGCCTTTCGTTTTTCTGGTATGGCTTGCAGAGCCTTGCGTTTAGCATCACGAGCCCCTCTGGCTCCTTTGAAAACAGCATCAGAGAACGGATTTATTTTCACGTTGAACTCGGTCGAATATTTATCTTGGAGTAACTTCGCAGTTTTATTCCACATTGCCTTCACTGTACTTTCCTTATAATCATCCCGTTAAACTTCTTCATGTTGTATCCCCAGTCTTTTAAAATATCCGCCAGTTCCTCTTCAGTGGTGTCAGCCTTCAATACGACATATTTCTGATCACAAAACGCAGAAAATTGTTTCCACACGGAGGTGTTTGACTTGATGGTGTTGATGGGTACATTTCCTTTCACTTTTTCATCAATTGTTTGCAAAGACAAATCCCCAAATCGACTCATTTTATATTAGAGCTTATCAATTGACATAATATAATTCAATCTGTCAGATTAAATGGAGGGTTAACTAGATTGGAAACCTTTTGTTTTTTTTATATAGGCAAAATTACCAGTGAAATTATCAAAAATTATCAGTTGAATTGCGTGTAGGCTATACGAAATAATGTCGAATGGTGCAATTGTATTCGCTGAAATTTGGATGCGAAAAATAATCAATATAATTCATTTAGTGTTATATAAAAATAAAAATCTGTAAAAAATTTTATCCTAACTTATATGATAGTTGTGGATAAAGTATAATAGTATTCTACTCGCATGTATAATGTCTATCATTCACTCGGTTTATTTGCAACACTCGCCAACGCTCGTGCCATAAACCCCGTGAATAATAGAAATCATTATATGCTCAACGAAGAATATACTATTATTTGCACCTATAACATAATGGTACGTTTAGGAATTTAAATGCAGCATAAGATCTAAATCGTAAATCGTTCCTGTCCAACCATAGACCCATGACTACCCTACAATCTTATTGGAACTCAACACCGGTGTGA